>WBZZ01002454.1:75000-103059 GCA_019918135.1 Paulinella micropora | reverse complement strand
ATAACGAGACATGATTCTCATCTTTTGAGGACTGTGTTTGGTTGTATTACCGACTTTTTACGAGCTATCGTTGGGGCATTACTGTAATGCCCCCAACGATAGCTCGTAAAAAGTCGGTAATACAACCAAACACAGTCCTCAAGAATGAGAATGATGTCTCGTTGTATTAGCTCAGTGAAGCCAAAAAGGAAAACGGCAACAGACCAGGAATAAAATGGCATCAGGTCCAATCCGGACAAATAATACTGAAAAACAAGCTGGTGCACCTGTCACCAGGAAAAGGTATTTTTTACCGGCTATCCGGGGGGTGATGCCTACAGTACCCCCTCCCGATTTTATGACGGAAATAGCATTTTCGTCATACACCTTCTGATTTCTTTCTGCAAATAGTATGCGCTATGGAGTCATGCAACACAGCGCATCGACCCACGGATAGACGCTAAAAGACGATAAATATATCCTCATACTGCACGTCAAAGCGGATTCTCTAGCCTTTCTTGTAAATTTTGAACTCCTTCCCCTCAATTTCTTTTTTTTTCTTTTTTTTTCGGCAGTATGTCAAGAACAAACGTACAATTAATAAAAAAATACAAGCAACGTGGTGCTGTAGTACGATTCCCCCTTTGATCTCCTTCTTCTTATCATTATCATTATTATTATTATTATTCACAGGGAGATCGTAAGTACATTGTCTTTTTTAATGACATACCCTTGTATAAGGCGGATATCCTATAATATAGTATTAGGGGGCCAGTCCTAATAGCTATATCCGAAGTCGAGGTGTATGTACCCGACCCTGCGATATACCGACACAAGTAGAGATTGACCGTGCTCAGGTACGACAGTATATAATCTATCGTAAAAAATAATTTAATGAAAGTTTCAGAGAACATTTCATTTTCGAGAACATCATCCCAGGACTTGGAAAGCGTCATACCCGGGAACGCCATCGCTCAATACACTAGCGATCCCCGTATACGGTGTAGTATCATCGTCGATCGACCTTTCGCACTCGTATGTTGCGATCGAATGCCAAGTTATATCACTGAGTCTTTTTAATATTCATATTGATAACTGATGATGCATGATCAAATCATGATACGCCGTGGGCAATCAATCAGTTTATTTGAGACGCATAAAGAAAAATAGTTTCTTTGTCACTGCCTTCGTCGTCTGGCGCGGATTTCTTTGCCTGGTGGAGGACCACCAACAAAAGTCAGATCGAACTTTGACTGTTCGAGAATGTCCCAGATCTTATTAGGGATTCCGCCCAACGATAATTCAAAAGGGACATCAAGCACTCCTCTTGGCAGTGTCTGAATGGTCCACGCAGTGTAATCCTTGTCTCTGGGAGTAATTGTATCATCCCATGTCTCGAGACTTTTTGCGTCTTTATATACTGGCAGATAATGTCTTGCCTTTGGAACCTCAACCGGGTCCATACTTCTCCAGAACTGGAGTATCGGTTGTACTATCTTTGCGGCTGATGATATTGTGAGTGTCCGTGTGACACGCATCTGTCGTGGGACCGCCACGACCCGCATCAAGTATAAGTCTGAGAGAGTGTCATCAGCGATATGTTGTTCCGCTGGTCTCATCAGATAGAAAACATTTTTCACCCATGCGATGGTTGCTATCGCATCGCCTTCCTTCCATCGCTCATGGACAATCTCAACGTTGCCCGCGTTTGGGTCAGTGTCCGTCCCCTCCTCCTCCTGGTGGACGTCCTTTGATCTCATCGACCTCATCGCCTTCCTCGGTTGGTCGTTGATAAGATCATTCCGCGCTCTCCTTAGCTGCGCCTCTGTGATCTTCTCCTTCTTTCCGCTATGCTCTCGCGGAGACTTAGACTGAGTCCCCACCGCGCTTATGCGGTCAGTCTTCTCCTTACTGTCCACCTCACTCTCCTCCTTCTCAGCTATCGGTGCCCGATAAGCATCGTCTTGGTCTATGCCAGCCTCCTTGTGGATGGGCGGCACCTCTTTGAAATCATCCTTCATCCGTTTTAACGCCTCCTCAACGGATTCATCTTCCAGTAAGAAGGGATCATACTTAATCAGCCTTCTTACATTCACAATTTGCACCTTCCCTCTACCCCTGATCTTGTAAATTCAGAGGTCCCGTCTGTTCCATAATCTGATAAGGTCCTTTCCAGTGAGTGAACAGCTTAGAGCTGATTCCCTTCGGGACTTGAGGATGGTACAACAGTACAATATCCCCGACCTGGAACTTGATCTGATCCAAGTGCGCTTGTCGCACCCCTTCAGCATCAGTCTTTCGGCGCTCCGCCTCTCTATGCGCCCTGACTATTTGTTCCACCTCCATCTTCATTCTAAGTCTCATCCCAAACAACTCATCCGCATCCGCCCAAGTGTCTTTTGGGTGAAGGAGCGAAGTCGGGATATCAGGCTCACGCCCATATACTAACTGATATGGCGAGATTGAGCTCTTCGAGCCTCCTAACGCCGTAGAGGGTAGACAGTTCATTGCAAACGCAAATGATGGTGCTGCCTCGACCCATGCTCTTTGATTCTCCTTCTTCGTGCAATACATCTTTAGCGAGGCTTTGAGGGGTCTGTGTACCCGCTCGATTTTCCCATTTGCTCGCGGGTTATAGGCAGTAACATATTGCCATTTCATCCCGTAATACTTAGATAGTTTGTCGATGACCTCGTTATTAAAGTCCGAGCCTCGATCAGAACATATCTTTCTTGGTACTCCGATCTGTGAGATGATCCTATCGATCAGCGCCTCGGCCGTCGTCTTGCCGGTAACGTCTTTGACAGGGATGATCCACACATAGTTGGTGGCTCTGTCAATAGCCGTGAGGAGGTATTTGTAACCATCCTTTGATTCTGGGAAAGGTCCCACATGATCAATGTGTATAAACTCAAACATCCCCGCATGAAGAGGAAATTCGCCAATCAGGCCGAAATTTGCCTTCAGTGGTGTTTTGTTTATCTTGCACGGGATGCATGCATCCACCGCCTGATCTATCTCCTCCTTCATCTTCTTCCACCAGAATCGCCTCGCTACGAACATTGAGTTCGTTGTCGACCCGGATGCGCCAAAAGTGGGCAATTGTGGGCTGCGACAAATATAAATCGTCTCAGACTCTCCGGTACCCAAAGGGTCCATTTGTCCGGCTGTGACGCATAGCGACCGTGAAGGCCCTTGTACCACAGTAGACCATCTCTCCATCCCATCTCCTTCATCTGATCTTTGATCGCTTTCGTCATCCGTAGCTCATCCGGGTTCTGATATAACTGTATCAGTTCTTTAAACTCCTGATCTTGAGCCTGTTGTTGTCTCCATGCGGTAGGCGAGGCTATATGGATAGTACCATCTTCTAGCCGTACCCCGATTCTTTCCGGGTCATCGTCTAGGTCACTTCTCCGCTCTTGAGAAGGCTCCGCATAAACTTCCTGCGTCTCCTCTTCCTCTCTTATGTTCGCCTTCGCATTCTCATATACCTCATAGGACCACTCAGCGTCCTCTGGGTATGTAGCTCACAACATATCCCGTGATCCGGGCCTTGTGGACTGTACCGTAGACCTGTGCGGTCATATCGGACTCCACTCGCCATCTCCATCGCCTCAATGTGGCTGACTTCATACACCTCGTCAGTGGACAAGTCTTCCATCTCCACCGTGGACACCAACGCCGATACTTCTGAGTTAAACTCTAGCCTAGAGAGGCTATCAGCGACCACATTTCGCTTTCCCGGTAGATGGACATTGTAAAATCGAAAAAAGACAAGAACGCTTGCCACCGCGCCAGCCGTCCCGTCTGTTCATGATTCATCAACCATAACAGGTTATGATGATCAGTTCTGACAGTAAATTGAGGTCCTCCCCACAAATACTCTCTGAGCCTCTTGAGGGCCCATACTACCGCCAACGCCTCTCTTTGCCTTGTGCAATAGTTTCTCTCCGCCGCACACAACTTCCTACTAATAAACATGATTGGGCGTAATTTCTTCTCCTCATCCTCTTGTTGTAATACAGCCCCAATTGCAAACTTAGATGCGTCTGTATCGACTACGAATTGTTTCGTAAAGTCGGGCATCGTTAACACCAGTCCTCCGTCTTTCGGGTCTTTGTAAATGAGATCTTTGAGCGCATGAAACGCTTGCAAAGCCTCTTCGCCCCACTTCTCAAAGTCTCCAAAATCTATCATTTTCTCCAACTTAGCCCGTGTTGCACCCCAATCGGGTATAAACTGGCTATAGTATTGCGCCATCGCAAGGAATGAGTGCAATTCAGTGCGGTTCTTCGGTATCGGTCGATTCATAATCTCCTCCCTCTTCTCTTTGGATATCGAGACTCGATTATGGGAGATCTCGTACCCTAAGTATGTCACACTCGTCTTGGCAAGTTGACACTTCTTTAGATTGCACTTCAGGCCAAAAGCTCCGATGCGCCTGAATATATCGGACAAATGATCGATATGCTCCTCCATTGCGTTAGAGTATACGATAATGTCATCGATATAGCAAAATGCATATTCTCCCGCCTTCTGTCCCCGCCTTCTCATAAAGCCACCGTCAGACAAATCATCGTACTGACTGCTCAACATCTTCTGCATCGCCTTCTGGAAAAGTCCTGGGGCTTGCTTGAGGCCCATCGGAAGCACTTTTCCTTGATATATTTCCATACCCACCACAAACGCCGTCAGCCATCTGGACTTTTCCTCCAGTGGTATCTGCCAGAAGCCATTCTTAAGGTCAATGACCGAATAGAATTTTGCATTCCGCAGTACTCTCCTTCCTTCTTCTAATGTCGGGAGAGGATTTCTCTCTTCCTCCAGCACCTTGTTAACACGAGCATAGTTAACTGTCAGGCGCCAGTCTCCTCCTGGCTTCGGCACTATTCTCGGTTGTGAGACTATTGGAGATGTTGATCTCTCAATAAAGTCCTCATTGAGCAGCTGTCTTGCTAGCTCCTCCGCTATCTTCGCCTCATGTATACTCAAATTCGCCCTTCGTGGTGCCGGTGACGGCTCCGCACCCGGTATTTTGTAAATAACCGCAGTGAAATCTTCAGGCTTGACACCACCTGCATGTGGAGGGTCAAAAATTTCCTTGTTCGCCTCTCATTTGGCTTTTAAAAGCTCCTTCTCCTTCTCCGTGCCTACTCCTTCTTCCAATATTTCCGCGCCGCCTCTTGAAAATCTTTATCAGACATCTTCTTATGTTGCTTGAGGGGTTCTCTGTCCTCCTCCAAGCCTAAGTCCTCTTCCGAGACATCATCTAGGCCCGTCTTTTCATACGTGACCATGTCCGGCTCATCATCTTTACCGAGCTCCACCAGCATGTCAATGAGTCTCGCGTATTGCAAAGGAGCCTTACGGGTGTAAAAACCATCAAAGCACGTGAATGCTTGCGGTATCAATTTCAAATTGTCGAGGTCTCTGAGCTTCCGCTTGTATGCACTGCTCTGCTCACGAGTTCCCATACGACAAGCCACCACTAGCTGTTGCTTGCGAGAGGGTACCGGTATAGGATGATCAATAAGCCGGTCCCTTATTTCCTGCGCCCATATCGCCTTCTCATTATATGGCAGGATAATAGTATACGGCTTATTATTTTCGAATAAAGTCCGTAAGCATTTCTTCACTTCAGACAGTGAACGCGGCCACGTGGGCTCGTCACCCCAGAAATCAGTAATAAAACTTTTAATAGTTTCTGGTGGAGTATCCGGGATTCGCCCCGTTCTCCTTGGTACAAACTCCTCCCTTTTTTCTTCTCCTACTTTCGCATGGAAACAGTATCCGTTAGTAATATGGACATCTGTTCCTACTCCTTCCGCGAATCTCGCCAACGACGGGCTTCTTTGTGCGACACATATAATCTCCTCCTTTCGCTTCTCGATTAAGTCATCAATAGACTTTTTGTCCCAATGGCATGTCGGAACTGTGACAGTGCACACTTGGGATTCCCAATTGTCGGTCCAGGACAGTTCATCCGGTCTTACGACATGGGGGTGAACGTACACCTCAAGTGCCTCATGTGCGATGGCCATCTTTTTGTGATCCGTCGCTAGACTCAGCTCATAAGCCTCATAAGAGTCAGTAGCGTTGAAGGGATCAATATCGTTCTATTCTCCTCTTTTTACTCCATATATCACTCGCCGTGCGGCGCAATCAATCACAGCCCCCATCGTAGCCAATCGGTCATACGATAGTAATATTGACCCGTGGTAACCGGGGACGACATAGGTCCATACGGTATACTCGTGCGGATTTCAATTTAAAGGTCAGTGTGATGATTCCCGTGATATCCGTCCGGCTGCTCACTCCTTTGAGAGTGCCCGTTGACTTTTTCATATTTCCGTCCACCAGTCCCGGTATCGATTTAAAAACTTCCGGCCGACAATATTAATATTTGCCATCGTATCATTACCAACTTTTAATATTGTCTTCAATGTTTCACAATAAAGTTCCGTATAACACAGAGCATCGGGCCTGTGCATATTGGCTGCGAGAACAAGAACTTTACGTTCCAAATTTTGGAGTCTTGTCTCTAAGTTTTTCAACTCCTCCTTCTTCTCCTCCTGCTTCACCTCATTAACATTTTTATTATTCTGCGGTACTGGTGCGTTTACTATTTGAGCGACATTGTCTTGTGGTACTTGAGTACACACATTGTCTTTTTGCTCGCCACCCGCCGCGACCGTAGACATTGAGTCTGTTCGTGGTTGTTTGCTTGGCCAAGGCGATACGTCTGCCATTGGCCTCCTCGCCTCCATCGCAAGTCTCGCCTTCCTATTTGCATCAGTTATCATTGGTAACCGTGCTGTATGAACGGGTATGAGACTACCTTGGGGCTGCAGTCTCTGTGTACCCACATCTTTGTTTTCACATAGAGGAAGCGTTGGCCCAGTCTGCACAACAGCATTAGAAAGCACTGTGACTTTAGGGTTAAACTTCCCAGTCTTCTCCTTCCTCTCTTCTTCCCCTCCAGTCATTCCACCACCTCGAAACGATTACCTTAAGTAGTGTCCGGGTAGGATGACGTATCGGTCTCCGAGGCAGTGTTGTAGGCCTGAGCTCGACCGAAATTCGGGTTGGAGCTTGCCCACGAGCCTCCTCCTCCTCTGGGTGGGGGGGCTGGAGCTCGAACAGCTCTCCCTCCATAAGGGGTATATCCCCGACCTCCTCCTCTTCCTCTCTGAGGGGTTCCCTGCCACCTCGAGGCTCCTCTCCATGTTCCTCGTCCTCCTCCTCCTCCTCCTCCTCGTCCTCCTGCTCCTGCTCCTCCTTCTCGTCCTCTTTGAGAGGCCTTTAAGTTCTTTTGTCTCTCCCTTTCCTCCTTCTTCTCCTTCATCCTCTTCATGTAGGTAATGATTGCCTCTCGTAACTCCTCATCATCACACATATTGGCATACCAACCTTCGTTCACAGCGGCAATCTGAAGCATATTGAAAAGGCCCGGTTCCTTGCCTTCCGTCCTGCTCAGAAAATTTGCCCTTGCTGTTGGGTTCTGCCTATCATGATTGAAAGAGCAGTCTCTGTTCTCCATCTGTGCCTTACACTGCAAGCCCGCGAACCACCTCCAACATGCGGTCTTCAGGTCTGGCTCTCTCTGTCTCTTCCAACCGGCAACTCTGTTTGTGTACGTGGCTTGTGCGCCAACAGGTACACCGCCTGCCTGTGCCGTATGTGCCTCCGTGAGCGAGTCCATGTTTGAGCATGCACTCATCACTTCTTGAAACAGTGCTGACGGAGCAACGCTTTGAACCGTATTTTCGAACACGTGTGTCTCGAGGAAGTTCTTGGACTTCACTGAGCTAAACGTCGAGCATTGTTGTATGAGCTGAGTAAGCTTACTCGGGTTAACTGTGTGTAACGCCGAAAAGAAATAGAGGATGATCGACTTGCGGCCATAGAATAGCCCATAGGAGGAAACTACCTCCGTAAGGGTCGCCGCCAAGCCAACAGCACTCCTCAAACCCATCGCCACTGTCTCAAAGATTTCAAATCCTATGAGAGTACCAGTGCAGAGATGCTGGTATCCATGAGATTGAAAATATGAAATGAGTGTGGCCACCGCCAGTTCACACTGAGCGTCTAGGCCTGTTGCATTGTTTCTCTTAATCTCCTCCTTCTTTCTCAAAAACTTGTACTGTGTCAGATCAAATCCCTCCGAGACTAGAGATTGGTCAAAATCAGTAACAAGGGCCTCGTATTCCTGCGTTTCGTCGAAAGGAAAAGCCTTCATGCAGGCATTGATCTCTTTGAGCTTGCTCAAAAGCGAAGCATCAGAGTCTTTGTCTGAGCTCGTCTTGGCATATAGCATGAGACTTGCCACTCCTCCTTTCTTCCCCTTGAAGGCATTTATGATATTCTGTCTGTCCTTCTTCTCCGTGTTTGTGACAACCACCGTAGTTGAGCCCGAGGGTGCAGGGGCTGGTGGGGCAGCAGCTGATGGGGTCAAATATGTCGGAGGGTGTGTCTTTGCACCACTCACTTTTGCTTGCATTCTTTCCAGTCTCATCGTCTTCTCGAACTCCTCATTCTCTTTCGCCTTCTTCTTCTCAGATATCACCAGCTTTTGAGCATGAGTGATAAAGGCCACCAATTCAGAAGCAGATCTGAGAAAATTATATTTCTCCACATATTGGTCAACACCTGCTTTGTTTGCGACCGGTGGTGCGTTACAAAGTGATTTAAGGACAGAGTGATCCTTGGTAGGAATCCATCTCTTCCATGCCTCCTTGTGCAGTAACGCACCCATCAACAGTCTGATCTTGGTCAGAACTCTGTCGGTCTTCTCTAGCTCATCAATCACAGGATGAGTTTCTCCTGCTGCCTTAATGCTTTTTTCCATCTCTGCCTTCCCCTCCTCCAAGGCCTTTATTTCCATCGTAAAAAAATGAAATATGCCACTCGGTTTTTCGAACCCAGATTGGTCTTCATTTTTGTTACATCGACTGCCTCCTGACCAGTCGCGAGGAATCTGGCCGTTGCTCTTGGGTTTGTGTACTGGAGGTGACCCTCACATCGTGGGCCGTATGTACGTTCCCAAATCAGGGTTTGAGTGTACACCCCAAAGATAGCATCGAGTAATTCAAGGTGGGTGTGTGTGTCCCCAAACTTGATATGCTGTATCTTCTTTCTCTCTTCTGGATCAGAGACCAGTTTGCCGAGGAGCAGTGCTGTGTTTGATAATAGGATATAGACATCCTTTTTAGCACGACTTTTCTCTCTTCTTTGATCCTGAGGGATCCACACATAGGTGTCGTTCTCTACCCCCATCTTGTTATCAAACTCTTCTTTAGTGTGGTCATAGTGGTCTTGCACCCACTGTTGTTCCTCCACTGTGATCTCCTCTCCATCACTATGAATCAAGTCGATCATTTTTCGTCCTCCTCCTCCCGTGTAGGCAGGTGGTAAGGGATTACCATATGTTCCTCCTCCTCCCGTCTCTTCTTGTTCAAATCCTCCTTCATCTTCGTCTCCTCCATATCTTCCTTCATCATCCCAGCCCTCTTCTACTCCTCCTCCTACTCCTTCATCTCCTCCTCCTCCTTCATTCAATCCTCTTCCTCCTCCTCCTGTTTCTTCTTCTTCTCTTCTTTGTTCTGCCTCCGAGAATTCACTCACTTCGGCGGTCTCTGTCGACATGATGTCGTAGTAGTGATCAACAGGAGGACAGTGTCAGCTCCTATGTTTGGTTTTTGTTCGTTTGTGTTCTGTTCCTCCTTCAGTCGATTGACTAGTGAAGAGAGAAACTAATAGAGATTGTGTTCTGTTCCTCCTTCAGTCGATTGACTAGTGAAGAGAGAAACTCATAGAGAGGGTAGGATAAGATTCCCTGTCCTCTATGAAACACTGTTTGTATGTTTGTTTTTGTTTGAGAAAAATAGTCTTTGAGACTTTCTTCGATTTCTTGTTCTCCTTACTCAGATTACTTTCTCCTCCTTCTTTTCTATATTGTATCTAGTATGAGGCACTTGGACCTACACACAGATAGTAATAGAGAAGCTAGAAAAGCTCTCCTTGAGAAGTCGACAGTCGGTCGGATAGGTTCTCAGACCTACCTTTAGAAAACGATCAGAGATTTGCAAAAATACTCTGACGTATGTGTGAGATAATGCAGATAAATGCACAAACTAGAAGGGTAGAGTGTTGTGCTCCTGTCCCTATGCTTGTTTGTGTTTTGTGTGTGTTTCTTCACTCTTCTGTCTACCTCCTTCTTCTTGGTCTCTGTGTGAGAACAGCAAGAACGACAGAGAGTTTGTATCTGATGTCTCCTTGTGAGCACACAGATATGGATTGGGCTAGAGGGTACGAGACACCTGCTTGAGACCAATCAAATTATTTGTTTTGTGAAAGAGTTATGAGGGAGCTGTGTTGGAGTATTTGTTTTCGTCTGACGTCCCCGTGTGAGACAGGTCAGTGAAAATTCACTCTGTTGCCTGTGTGGCAAAGCAGAAAGAAATCACCCTATGATTGTGGACTCCAAATGTAATGCCCCCAACGATAGCTCGAAAAAAGTCGGTAATACAACCAAACACAGTCCTCAAGAATGAGAATGATGTCTCGTTGTATTAGCTCAGTGAAGCCAAAAAGGAAAACGGCAACAGACCAGGAATAAAATGGCATCAGGTCCAATCCGGACAAATAATACTGAAAAACAAGCTGGTGCACCTGTCACCAGGAAAAGGTACTTTTTACCAGCTATCCGGGGGGTGATGCCTACATTATATCGGTCAAAGCTTAGGAAGTTAGTCAGGGTGATGGGATTAATACAACCTGTAAATACGCTAGTTAATATATCAGTTATAGTTCATAGTGTGGAAAAAGTAGTAATTACTGGTGTGGGTGGCAGTGGTGGCGCAAATGCTAATACGTCACGTTTGGACACCTGAATTTTTGCCAGACTGAGACTTAGAGACCTGCATGAGCTGTTTCGTTCGTTTGGCGGGCTTTTGTCTGTATTAATTGATTTTCCTATTATTAAAGGACGTTTGGAGCTGGTTATTGAGTCAACCGGGGACGACTGTGAGACGTTAAACAGGCTTCTAATATTGCAAATACTGTTCAACTTCTTCAGCAAACAACATCCGTCCCAGTCATTTTCGTCTAGCATTCCCAAATCGGTGGCAGTTTGGTTTTCTAGTTCACCAACCCGACAACATCAGTTTGATGACTGTTGACTTGAAGCAAAAGCTTTGACAACTGGAGACTCACAATCTACGATTCACACTCGATCGTAAGTTGCATCCAAGCCTGCAACGAGTACGAAATTACGTAAATAATAAACGAAGTGACCGCTCTGCTATTTATTGGTATTTCACCTGCTCTCACAGTCAGGACTCAATGCAGCCATAGTGAATAAGAGTTCGTTGTATCTGCCTACTTGAAGAGTTGTATTAATATACAAATTCACATTCCTCTTACACTTCCCAGTTAATCCTACTAGTGGCAAGTATTTTATTAAAACAGTGTTAGCGTAATATATATATATATATATATGTATAAAAATATGTATATATTATATATATATATACATAAGGAAGAGAAATTTCAGGTTACACAGTAGTGAAGGTAAAATAGAGGTATGGAAATTGAGGAAATAAAACAAAAGAGGGGAGAAAGAAATCAAAAGTAAAAAAGATTGGAAAAGGAACGGTTTAAAACTGAAAACCCGAAAAAAAAAAAACTGAAACATCAGAAATGAAATTTTTGAAAATCAGTCAAAAAAACAGGTGCGAACAATATTACGAATTTAATAAAAATAAACAATGAGCTAGGGCTGCATGAAATGCATCATAAAGTCTGATGACGCTTTGCAGACCTCTACTGCTCCTACTAGTACAGTAGCGGGTTATAAGTATCCAATACCTTAACTATCTTAATTTACGTGAGGCTCTTGAATTATTGTAATATTAATATTAGTCTTAATTTTCTTCCTTAGACATATAATATTTTACCAACCTATCCACCGACAGTAAACTAGACTGGTCCATCTCCTAATATTATTTTCCAGGTATTAGGGAGGATTTTGACCTTCGTTTCTTCCTTTTCGCTTGCTTCCTTTTGATTTTCTGTTCTTCGGTCGATTCAGGGACGGCCAGCGTGTCCTGCTTGTTGCCCTGTTCGGTTTGGGTAGTGTTGGCGCGCGGCGCAGGGTGCACCTTGGCGGAGTCCTGATGTAGCACTTGAGTGCCGCGGTCGGTCGCGCCCGCCTGGGAAATGGTCGGCACCATCTGCGACATGGTCGGTACCACAGGCTTCTCGAAGATGTTGACCGCGCCAGGGACAGAGGAGCTCGCGGGGCTCGCCTCGGCCAGGGAGGCTTCGTTGGTGGGCCCAGTCACTGAGAGATTTACAGCCGGGTTAGGAGACTGTGGGGTGAGCAGTTTGCCAGGAGAGGAGGGCTCCGAAGCAACCGAGGGAGAGCCCGCCGTGCTGTTAGCCGCGCTGGCCCGCGAGAAGTCACCGCTTACCTCGGGCGATGTTTCCACGTACAAGCTGCTTTGCTTGAGCTTCTCCGTGTCTTCAACACGCTGACCCGCGCCAGAGACATCCACGCTCAGCTCGACAGGACCTGCCGACACAAGCACGACACGCACAACTCTAATCAACAACCCTCCTGCGGCCGCTTTTGCTTCTGCATCACCCTTGGAAGCATTTCATGCCCCTTTCCATGTCAAAAGCAGAGAAGGTGCAGGTCAGACAGAGGAAGAGAAAGAGGGACGATATATACATACATACATATATATATGTATATGTATATATATATATATAAAATATATATATATAGAGAGAGAGAGGAGAGAGAGAGAGAGAGAGAGAGAGAGAGAGAGAGAGAGAAGCCACACGCCGCACTTGGTTAGACATACTTCATGGACCACTTACCGCTTTTGGATTCTTTGGCAGGACTCGCGAATGGGCGGGAGTCACGCGACACAGTAGGATAGCTGCAAGGCACAACCATAATCCATTCTGAACATCATTTTATCGACACTACAGACGCACATATCCGCATCCCACAAACTTTTATTGCTACTCCGTGTTGCTGCTTTTTGGGACTTACCCATCATAGTTCTTCTTGACATCCCGAAACCAGACATCCTGCATAGGAAAAAGCAAACAAATAAATAAACCACAATGACAACAACACTAAACGGAATGAGGTATGGTCGCGAATGCTCGGCAGGCAACATGTGCGTGTCAAGCAAGGTAGATAGTTCAGAGAGAGAAGGCGCGGACTTGGATCGCGGCCTGCAGCGTGATGCGATCCTGCGGCGACTTCTGCAACATTTTGAGCACCTGCACACACACAGAACAAAATGTAACTGCGCATAGCTCAATTGCCCCCCCCCCCCCCCCGGCTCTCTCTCTCTCACACACACACACATACACGGTAAACCCACAACGAAGAGCACAGCGTCACACGATGAGTGAGTGTGTGTGTGTGTGTGAGAGAGAGAGAGAGAGGATAGAGAGAGAGAAAGAGAGAGAGAGAAAGAAGGAAAGATATGGAATGAAAAGACCCACCTACCGAGCGCCGGCAGGCATGCGCTATGTGGCCAGTCCTTTATGGCACCCAAAGGTGGCACTGTCACCTTGCTTTTGTTCTTCCATCACACAATACCACTCAGGCAAACCTTCTATCACTGCTCCAAACGCCTGTCAGACCGCCTTTATTGGTTTCACTTCCGTTCCTCTTTATTCCAAGTCATTTGGTGTGAATGCTGCGTGTGTATTGATAAGACGGATGGACCAAAGTGCGTGCTTCCTGGGAAACAGTGTCCCACTTGTTGGAGAACTTGACAGCTGACTTCTTCGTCCTGCCACAGACACGTACATGCATGCAAGCATACGTACAAAGAAAGCACACACGTAATGCTAACTTCTTTCTGCCACAAAGACGCGTCTATGCATACAAACATACGTGCAAAATATTCACTCATATATATCTAACAGGAAAATTAGATGATTAACAGAACGTTGAATATACATGGATGACATACGAATATATGTAACATACGTGTACACGCAAACACATGCACTACATACATAACATAACATAACATAACATAACATAACGTAACATAACATAACATACCTACATACCTACATACACACACACACACACACTTCATGCAAACACAAACACAAACACACACACACACAGTTCATGCAAACACAAACACACACACACACACAAACACACAGACACACACACACACACACACACGATACGTATATACACTACACATACTTCATGCAAACACACACACACACAAACACACACACACACACACAAATACACACACACACACTATATTAACACTATATTATATATATGTTTATATATATTTCTATATATATATATATATAATATGGAGGGGTGCACAGTATGACAGCCCACGGGAAGAAGAGGTGGTTGGCCTCTTCCCACTGGTTCCGATATGCTGTTGTGTTGTTTTTATAAGACATACACCACGTGGGGTCAAAGGGGTATATACATTCCGAGATCTAGGGGTGGTGACGGGTTTCGAGGCGTCCCAGACACTCACCGCAAAACGTCCTCATGCGCTGGCAGACCGCATGAAATGTCTGCTACCCCCCTTGAGTACCTCCATTCGACTTATACCCAGTCTTGTGGAACTCTTTCATAGGGAACATCAATCATTTGCACTTGATTCCCTGCAAGGTACCCGACACGCCGAGCGGGTAGCTATTCAGGGATGGTTAGAGTCACTCTGCCCTCCCCAACATTCACTGTGTGACTGTTGGGTCGAGGGATGGAGGCAGGGTCCTTGGACTCAGCCATGACATATCAATACAATATATATATATATAATGTTATATATATATATATAATATGTTATATATATATATATATATGTGTGTATGTGTGTGTATGTACATATATATGTACATGTTATAAATATATATATATATATATATATATATATAAATATATATGCCCAGGACCCAGCAGACACCAGATTGTTATGGGTGGGGTTTCGAGGCAGCTCTAGCAACCGCGCTTGGTGTATGCACTTGCATATTCGGTGACGTCTTGCAAGAGGTTGCTGGGACTGCGGAATAACCTCGGCTTAGTGCAGTCTTGCCCTCAGGAGCTCCATCGGTGGCCCCGATCATCAGGCGAGAGACTGACACGGGGGGGTGGAGGACCTCGAACAAGGGTATTGGAGGCTTATGTCCGTTGAGGATATGCCATTAGCTGCATCAGTGCGCCTCAGATATAGTAAATCTGCCTTGGAGTGTTGACTGTGACATATTTGAGGGAAATCCCGATGAAAAAACCTAGTCACACTTGCTAAACAGAGTTCCAGCCCAATGGCCTCAAGGCGTTAAACTGTGACGCCAACTCATAACCCTTTGGTGGTAGATGCTGGGGAGGAGGGTCGTTGCGCGCGTAAAAGATCTTAAACTCCGCATATGCTGGTTGATAGCCCAGGACCCAGCAGACACCAGATTATTATGGGTGGGGTTTCGAGGCAGCTCTAGCAACCGCGCTTGGTGTATGCACTTGCACATTCGGTGACGTCTTGCAAGAGGTTGCTGGGACTGCGGAATAACCTCGGCTTAGTGCAGTCTTGCCCTCAGGAGCTCCATCGGTGGCCCCGATCATCAGGCGAGAGACTGACACGGGGGGGTGGAGGACCTCGAACAAGGGTATTGGAGGCTTATGTCCGTTGAGGATATGCCATTAGCTGCATCAGTACGCCTCAGATATAGTAGTAAATATATATATATATATATTACATATATATATTATATATATATTATATATATATATGTATATGTTGTAAATAGAAAAGGTATGTATGTATGTATGTATTATATATATATATATATGTGTGTGTGTGTGTGTGTATGTATATATGCATATATATGCATGCATCATATAAATGCAATTACGCATGTGAACATAACTGATATATGAAGGAGAGCGAAACGATATATATATATATACATATATATATATAAGAGAGGGAGGAGAGAGAGAGAGGAGAGAGAGAGAGAGAGAGAGAGAGAGAGAGAGCAACCTTTCTACGATTTGTTCCTGTGTTTTCCCTCCGAAAGGGAGTTCCCCAGACAACAGCACATACATGATGATGCCTAGAAAAGCAAAGAAGCCAGTGTATGAGCAGAGAAAAACCCGTACAGGAACACAAACACACAAACACACAATAGATCACACAACAGGAATGCGGAAACATAATCGAGATGAGGATATACAAGCGGAAGAAATATGTGCGGAAAACAGACAATATCTGCATACCCGCGCTCCACACATCAACCGCCTTTGTATAGCCTTGGAACTGCAATACCTGATCAACATCCACGGCAGTGTAATTTCATTCGACGTCTGCTTGGCCGAGCTGGCTGCTCTATCTGCTGCAGCTGCTTGTCTTTGTACTGTGTGTACCTCGGGTGCCACATAGTTGAGCGTGCCGACCGCGTCCTCCAGCATCTCCTCAGGCGTCATGAAGAACGAAGACAGCCCTAACCCGCACAGCCAGCCATTTATCGTGCGCCACACCACTACACGAGAGCACATCGCGAGACAACGATGAGGAGGGTTCAGCGACCGAAGTCGGCCAGAACGATCTGTGAGTCGTCCTGTTCGTTGGCGCACAGAATGTTCTCGGGCTTCAGATCACTGCCGAAACATCAAGCCAGACCAGTTAAAGAAATGGCACAGACCCCGCAGCCCATGCCCGATAGAGCACTTGGCAACATGGAGCCATGGTAGGTAGCAGCCAAGCGGCAGTGGAGGTGCACATGGCATGGCGTGGAGGCAGGCAAGGGGCGGACGCACCGGTGCACGATGCCGCGGTCATGGAGATAGCCCAACGCGTCCAGCAAGCGCCACATGGCCAGCTTTGCCGTCTAGCCGCACACACCCACACATACAGGTCGAGGAGAAGAAACATGCTTTTACTGGAGGCACGGATAGATATGTTGATAACAAGCCGAGTGAAGAGGCGCGGCGTTGGCCAGTCTGTCTGAAGTGGACCTGCTCCGGATAGCGGCCCTTCTCCACAATGCGCGCGAACAGGTCGCCCGAAGTGATAAGCGGCATCACGATGAACCTACAGCAGTACAACACTGTCGTGCTACCTTCTGCTCAAATTGCTTGTTTGTGTGGGTGTTGTTCGTATGCGCATTTTCACTATGAAGGCGTGAAAAACCATAAAAAGGCTAACAAGGTACACGCAGCACATGCAGGTGTACACGCATCTCTGCTTGCTGGGGTGGGTTAGGGCGGCGGGTTGTGCTGACAGGGTATCTTTAGACTCGTATATTTCCTCCAGCCGCACGATGGCCGGGTGTCGGATCAAGCGCATGATGGCGATCTCCGCCCGACACTGCCAACAGCACACACGGCGCACAGGGCTGACGTGATGGCCAGAGCAGAGCAAGAGCGAACCTGCTCCTTTTCCACGCGGTCGGTCCCGAGCTTGGCCTTGCTGATAGCCTTGACCGCCCAGGTTGTGTTGCTGCACACCGCCACCACCACAGCATTCCAGCATAGGATACACGCCCCGTACAGCAAGGCTAAGCGCCGCAGCTGTGCGAGGGCCCCCGCGCCTCTCTCTCTCTCTATATATATATATATATTATATATATTATATGTATATGTATATGTATATATGTATACATCTGTATGTATGTATGTATGTATGCATGCATGTATGTATGTATGTGTGTATGTGTGTATGTATGTATGTATGTATGTATGTATGTATTCCTCACTCTACGAAGGGTGGAGGAGCCACAACAGCAATATCAGACAACAGCAAAAGCAGCGCAGCAACACACAACACCATCAGCAGCAACGAGAACAAGGGAGGAGAAGTGATGTGCGTGCATATGTAGGGAAAAGGAATCTTCAGCATGAAACGCACACGTACCTGACTTTATGGGTCGCTTGGTACACAGTCGCAAATTTGCCTAGGCATCATGCACATGCAGATGAGGCCTCGTGCGTATCTGCGCTGTTCGCCGGGCATACCCTACACACCGAATGGCTAGTCCCCCCCCTCTGCTGCCTGCTAGCCTGGCCGTGAGTGCTGCTGTGTCTTCCTGGAACTGCAGCGCGTCGGGCTGGCGGCTGCTGCGACCTTTGCCGATCTCCTTGCCGATCTTGTAGAAGTCCTGGATAGGATGCGCTTTGGCCGCCTCACGCAGCACCTGGTACACGCAGAGTTAGTGCATCAATCACGACCTCTGCTTCGGGAGACACAAAAGCCCATTCAAGGAAAAGCACACACACAGCCAACACAAGGGCAGAGTCGAAGGGATGTCAAGGTCACTCAAGCCAAGACACGCAAGAGAGTGAAGAAAAAAAGCATGTCAACTTAAGAACTTTCTGAACCGCATCAAGTTGTCCTGACCTTGATCCACGTTCTGCGTTGCTGAGTGTTGCGGCAGTAGAAGACCATTGTGCGTTCCGACGGCGTGGACAACTCAAAACCTGCAAAACATCTCAAAATGTGACAAGATAACAACAACTACAGCGAGCAGCAGCAGCGGAAATAGCACCAGCAGAAAGCAAACATACTACCCACAAGAAGACAACAAAAGGCACATGCAAGAAAGAGGCAACCAAAGTAGCCTTCTTTAGAGTATTCGTCCGATGGAAGGGGGTCAATGAAACAGCCCAACAGAAACAAAACCTGTCAGACCGCGCAAATCAACTGAATATACAAAGGTACAAAAAGGAATGTATGTGTATGTTACGTCCGTGTTTGTGTCTGTCAAAAAAAGGCTGTTGGTCTGCTGAGCGAAAGCCTGTGATGCGCGTGTTGCGTGCGAGCACGAGCGCTGTTGAGTCGCATGTGTTGTGGCGGCGGTGCTTGCGGTGAGGCGATGTGATGTGAAGCCATGTGTAAGATGTGGGCGCAGGCATGGACCTCTTTGGGGCGTTTTTGGTCCTTGGCGCCATAGTAGTAGAGAAAAGACGAGCGCACTACTAGGAATCGCTCCTTCCAGTGCTTGCCTGCACACACATGTGACATCACCTGAATACATCCAATCACACAGAAGAAATGAAGAAGGCAGAAAGGAAGGAATGAGTACAGAAATGGCGTGAAGCATCACACATTTGAAACATCACACACATTACAACTTGTATACAGTATGTGCAGGCATACGTGAATGCGTGTGGAAGCGCATACAGCAAACACAAGTCATGGAAAGCAAAGGGAAATGTAGAAGAAAGAAGCGGGGGTTTAGCCGATGCGTAGCGGGGGTTGGTGACCAGGGCGGGTGCCGAGCGAGTTGCTGTGTCGTGAGAAGACGCAGCCCTCGAACGCCACGTTCCTCTGCCGCACCCAACACATACAGCCCAACTTTCACTTGTGTAGCTGTTTTCACATTACTGCAGGCAGACGAAGCCACAAGTGCGCATGACAAACACATGTACACCAGGTGTGTAAGCCTGCACGTTCGTGAATGTGTGCATTGCTGGGTGTTAGTGAAGCGTGCGTTAGAAGCATCCTTGTTGTATGCACCGCTGTTGGATAGCGTCCTTTCTTACCCTATACCCAATTTGTCCTCACAGAGGCGTTGTATTGACAGTAGTGCCTAGCTGCCATGCTGGCAGAACCCGACAGCGCGCACAGCGCGGCAAGGAGACCAAGTGGACAGCGCGGCAGAGAGGCCAAGTGGAGGAAGTCACCTTGCTGGCATGCTTCAAGTGTGACTCGTTCAACAAGTCCGCGCTGTTGTTCTGAACACACATACATACATACAACCCACAAATACAATAACACATTTTATGAAGACACATACACCAATGCGGATACACAAACAGAATATTCAAATATTCATGTACGTACATAACATAAAGTATACACATACATATGTTAAATTATTACATGTAGATAGATAGATAGATATGTTTGGTCTATCAGCTCTGCATATCCGAAGACATAGGCATCCATTCCACCCCGCCGCCAATCGGCGACTGGGTAGCGGGCTGGGATAGACAGACAGATAGATAGATAGATAGATAGATAGATAGATAGATAGATAGATAGATATATAGATAGATAGATAGATAGATAGATGAGATAGATAGATGAAATATCTCAGATAGATAGATAGATAGATAGATAGATAGATAGATAGATAGATAGATAGATAGATAGATAGACAGACAGACAGACAGAGGGAAAGAGATAAACGTAGAGAGCGTGCGAGAGAGAGAGAGGGGGGGGGGGGGAAGGGGAAGGGGGTTCGGAGGGAGAACGCGAGGAGGCAGCGATTACATACAATACATACAGACATACATACATACAATACAAACAGACATACATACATGCAACACATACCTACATACATACATACATACATACGTACGTACGTTACGTTACGTTACGTACGTACGTACCTACGTACATACATACATACATACATACATACATACATACATACATACATACATATTGTGTTTGTGTGTTATTTTTGTGCGAACGGGTAAGTGAGTAAGCAAGAAGAAACAAGCAAGTATGTATGTATGTATGTATGTATGTATGTATGTATGTGTATGTACGTATGTAATCTAAGTATGCATGTATGTGTATGTATGCATGCATGTATGTATGTATGTATGTATGTATGTATGTATGTATGTATGTATATCTGTATGTACGTATGTATGAATATATGCACGGATGAATGTATGTATGTATGTATGTGTGTATGTAGGTGTGTATGTATGTATGTAAATAAGTATGTATGTATACATGTGCGTGCGTATGAATGAATGAATGTATGAATGTATGTGTGCGCGTGTGCGTGTTTGTGTGTTGTGACCTGCAGGGTGGCCAGTTCGGTTCCTGAGCCGCACATCATGCAGAAGGAGAAACTCTGCTCTGTGCTGAACTTCTTGCAGGCCAAACACTTCAGCACTTGCGCCTCGACACAGCCCACGTGTACCAGACATATTGCAAGCACAGAGCACAGCATGGCTAGCGACTGACATGCCCTTCCACAGCACAGCATAGCGCACGGCACAGGCGCGCCCGATCCTGCCAGTTGCCCAGCCCACAGGCAGATCAGAGCACCCAACACACAGGCAGATCAGAGCACCCAACACACACAGGCAGATCAGACAGCGACCTGGCTTATTGGGGAGCCTTTCTCGGGCTGATCTTTCTCCTCCTTCTTCTCCTTCTTGAGGGAGCCAAACGGGACCGGGCCTGACCAGCATACCAGAGCGTGCAAGAGCGAGCAAGGGGAGAGAGAGAGAAGGAGGGAGGGAGAGAGGGAGAGAGGAATGGGGAGCGCAAAAGGTAAGTTTTTGTTGGGTGTAATGTGCTGCATGTAGGATTAGGCAGAGAACCATCCTGTCCGTTGTGTGGAGCATTCAGAGGGGAGAGGAAGCGTTTTTTGCTGGCGGCCATCATGGTCAACTTGCCACCTTGCAACGCACGTCCACCCACACAGCATTAGGATACACACAGCACGCGGCACATGATCCAAAAGCTAAGAACATGTGCAGAATACATCGCCAACCTCACGGATATCTTGTAACACACAGATATATAAACACCACATGAAATGAGAAATGAGCAGACGGCAAAAGATACTGCAAGGAGTAAGGGGGGGACCGCAGACGGGGCAGAACTTACAAATCCAGGGGCAGGTCACGCACTTGAGGATCTGAGCCTGCTCCTTCCCTTGCAACTGTTTACATAAACACACAACGCCATACGTGCACTCAAAGCACACCGACACTGAAACACGAATCCGTGCGGTGTACCATCTGTGGAGGTGGAGGTGCGAGCAGTGGGGGGCAGAGGCGCTTACCAGGGTGTCCACGTCGATGCGGGAGGTGGCGCTGTTCTTGCCCGGCAGCAGCCCCGCCGGCGAAGCCGCAGCTGCCATCTGCACACACCAGCTCAACCCTGCAGCAACGTCCCCCCACTCGCGCCATTTCAAAGTGTGTAGGCATATAAACAAACCTACATGTTACATTTGTGTGCTTATGGATGTGCTTGCGTACGTGTGTGTGTGTGTGTGTGTGTGTGTTGTATGTGCGTGTATCTGACCACACGTGGGTCGCTCCAGCATTGATCCATGAAGATCCGCTCTGCCCAGTCACATACACACCACACACTTTTCCCCTGCTGCAGCCGCTTGCAGGAGCGTGCGTGCTGCTGTGAGCGATTGGTGCCCATGCAAAAGCAAGCACAGGTGTATGACCAACGGCAATGCAACCAAGTCAGTTAAAGCAGCTGCTGCAGGCGACAGTGTGGACACCGGACACGCAGCCGCCCACACAAGCGCGCACAACCAGCCCTGGTGTAAGAAGCGGGTGTTGCAGGCCAAGACATGTCAGACATGATGGCTAGAGCGCACAGCAATGCCGCGGGAGCTGCTGCGCGGGTGGGCACGGACCAAGATTATTCAGGATCTCGGGCTGCTGCTCGATGAACGCGCTGAACTCCTCGAACTGCAGCCTGCACACCGCATCTACCATCTGCCACACTGCCCACAACACCAACCTCTCGCAACAAAGCCACACAACACCCACCCTTGCCAGTGACACACATGCCGCACACATACAAAACATCAAATGTACATACCATAATTGCTGTGGATGCACCTGAGGAAGGAGACAAGCACGCAAGCAATCGGTAGACGAGAATAAGAACCACTCATTGTGTAGGTAAAGATGTATGCATTATGCATGCATGTACGCAAGAATGATTGTATGTATGCATGTACGCAAGCATGATTGTATATATGCATGCACGCATTTGCAATATGTAGCGTTTTTCTTTCTCCCAATGAGTCCCATACGTTGAAGCATAAAGTTACACAAACCAAGCGCATACACGCAAAAAAATACGTATAAAGCTTTGTTTATAATTAATATGAGGCATGTGGGATGCACCGTCCGTCCTTGGAGGTGTCGCACTTGGAGAACGCGTCTTCCACGATCTTGTCCACCATCTCCAGCTCCTCCTGAGGACTGATTTCCTTCGCGCGACTCAGCTGCTGGAACAGCCCTGACCAATACCACACGCCAAGAATAGCATCAACGCAAACCTGTCGACAAAATCGAAGTAAATAACAGGGTATGACAGCTGTCCTCAACGCTTCAGTGCTGAAAAATGTTTCATTTTTTGTAAAAGCCGAAAATTGATGATAAAACACAAACCACTCTTGTACTCATCCAGTGCTTATCATGTCCTGTGACGCGGCTCGCGAGCCTGGGTTTCTAGTCAGTCTTGTCGACTTATTTTTGCGTTTGGCATTCCAATAAACGCCGGAGTATTCTACGTATTGTGCCAACGAGATGCTCGATTATTGCAACCGGCATCATATGACTATGGCCTCCAAGAAATATGCTACCGAACCCGTCATGATACGATGGAAACCTCTCTCTTCAGCGCAAGAGTTTTGGAAAGCAGCTCTAAGCATGCCTTACGCAGATAATTCAGATATGGACCAAGCTCATTTACTTGTTGCCAGTCGTACTTGGCTCTGTCCTACTGCCTCCCACTCCTGCTTGGCCCAAACCAGCCATGCAACGTTCCCAAGCACACATTGTCCTTTCCTCATACGTCAGGGATCGTGCTAATCCAAAAAACCCAACTTTTCAGCTTTTTTGTAGAGATGTTGGTCGCTTACACCCACACTCGCTAAGTAGAGAGGCCCTGGCTGCGTGCTTGATCTCGACCTTCAAGGGGCGAAAATGAGCTACCTCAAGCAAATACTGGGTCGAAGCGATATGCTTCTTTTGTTACCAGCGAACCGCCGTGCTACCAACCAAATATCCTTGAACTCCTAGCTTGCTGAAAGAAAATTTGTGCAAATTTGACAATTACGCCAAGAAGGGCAGTCAATATTGATTAAATCCACAAACATTGTGATCATCTGATAAACGAACTTTGGGCTGACGCCCTGCAACTTTAAGCTCCTAAATCATATGCCACAAACTATCTATGGGTGCCTATCTGCGGTCAACGTGCTCTGAAAACCATGTGTGTGTGTGTGTGTGTGTGTGTGTGTGTGTGTGTGTGTCTGTGGCTGGTGCGTTTGGACCGGGCATGCCTAGAGGCTGCACGTCAGGGGAGTTGGTGTCACCTTTCTTCTTGGGCGACCCCCCGCCCGTCGCGGACACACCACCTACACAGTACAAACCGACATTCAACCGATCGCGAACACGCCCAATATGTACCTGTGCGCGTAATTGCATCGATGTGTATTTCTGCAACTCATGTGCTCATATGATATGCCATAAAGTGTGCGTTAGGTGTCATGTTTGTGCGCGCGTCTGCGCAGCTATCAGGACCTGTAATAGGCCAATGTGCTTTGATGTGTTGTGAAGGGAGAGACAGAGAATTCAGAACAAAGGGATAGTATATGTATACTTGTACGTAGGTAGGCACACAGAGAGGGCGACCGTTGTTTTGGTTCTGGATGAGTTCCATGAGGTGTGCAGAGGAGGTGGAGGACAGGTAGCTGGTGGCGGGCGTCACCAGCGTCAGCAGCATGGTGCGCAGCTCGTCCTTGTTTACCGCCTGGTCGCCTAAGCAGCAGCGCCGCATAGCTACAAGGTGCCCTGTCCCGACTTCATTTAAATATGCCCTGTCCCCCCGTCTGGAAGGTGCAGGCAGGATTGTCAAGAATACCAAACAAGGAAAATGCAAGGGAGGATAAAACAGAGGTACAGGGGCAAACAGAGAACGAGTGAACAAGTTGATGCTTGGATGTGTCTATATGCGTATGCGTATGCGGGGATGAAGTGGAAGAGACCTCTCAAGTCGTACATGCGGAATAGAAGGCGGATTTTTTCCTCGGTGGTGCCTTTGAGGTAGACGGCCAGGCCCGTCATGAACTCGTTCTCGTCGATCACGCCCTGCACACAGCCCCGCAACCACGCGCCCCCCAGCCAACGCACCCACCCACCACACACACACACACAGACACACAAACAGAAGGCAGTCTTGGTACGGCATGGCCTGCTCTGGGCCGGCGAGTATCAAGCATGACGGCGCAGTGAAGACAAGGTCAAGCTGGACTGGTGCGGTGTCCTGGGGGTAGGCAAGCGGGTTACATTTCCGTCGCGATCGAAGACACGAAATAGCCGTTCGCCTATAAGAAGCAAATGTGCACACAAATGTTGGGAAAGGCTGTCTGGGACGTGGGTTGGCGCTTGACTGGCATGTGTTGCGTTGTAGCTTGTGGGGAGGTGTCGCTGCTAGCTGGCGGAGGGGCAGCAGAGCAGACCAAGCAGGCCCGGCGCGTTGAAGAACTTGAGAAATGTGTCCTTGTCCATCGTGGAACTGCACGAGAGACAAACGTAGATGAACATGCATAATCGTACATAAGTATATGAAACATTTTTCGCACATACGTCCTTTATACCTAGAATTTCTTTTATGCATATACATGCATACATTACATACATACATACATACATACATACATGCATACGTAAGGGGTATCTCGAAAGAAATTGCAGGTTTTTCGATTCTCCCCTTCCCTGGGACGAGGCCAAGATAGCTGGTTTTATTCCATGTGCATACACTAAAGGACACATGTGTTAGCGTTGTACACCTATATGTATGGGGCTTCGGAACTATGGGGGAAAATAAAAGGAAATTTAAAAAAAAGGTTCCCAAAATTTTTTTGCGACGTCCCCGAAAGGGATGTCCGAAATCACGATATCTTCCGAGCAGGGATGTCCAGGGATGTCCCTTTCGAGGGGTGTCCCGACGTGTCCCTACGGATGTCACACGGCCCATCCCAAGCCCAGACCCTTTCCTGCTCAGAAATCGAAAGATCTCCAAACCCGAGAACGACCTACCCCAAAGCCCCGCGCCACTTTGCAGATTTGATCTTTCTGTCCCAATCAAAAGCGTTGAGCTATGTCGATGATAAAGCGCATGTAATGTCTCTCGCATAAAGACTAGATAAAATTAGTAAAAATTGAGTTCAGTGTCTCATACCGCGAGGAAACCAAAGGGGCATGGATTCTGGGGCTTCTTAGTCAGAAAAAGCTTCTTCTTCTTCTTCTTCTTCTTCTTCTTCTTCTTCCCTCCTTCCTTCCGTCCTTCCTTCCTTCCTTCCTTCTTCTTCTTCTTCTTCTTCTGCTTCTTCTTTCGTTTACCTAGCAAACAAATCAGATCAGGACCATAGTACGTTGCATTTGAGAGTTTATGGATATGCCCTTGAATGTATCCTTGCCTGTGTCCGCTAAGGACATAAATCAAGGAACCTTTATACGAGGTTAAGGTACCAGAATTTTCAATTACTTCTTGTCTATCTCCGATGTAGAATGTAAACCCGAGTATACGTGCAATCGCATGTTACCACGCGTGGCCTGTAGTGACAGGGAGAGAGAGAATCGAAATACCGGCAATTTCTTTTGCGACACTCCTATACATTATATATATATAAGGGGTGTCTAAAAAGTAAGTGCCGGTTTTTCTATGCTCGCTCTCTCTGGGTAGAAGGCCGAGATAGCTAGCTTTATTCCATGTGCATACACTATAGGCCTCGTGTGTGCGCATTATGTGACCTATTTTCGTGGGGCCTGGAACCTCGTCGAAAGAAGGAGAGGGGGAAAAAATAGGGAAATTCTTGAAAATTTGTTTTGGGGTGTCCGAAAATCGGATGTCCTTCATGTTTGGTCGTCCTTTACAAAGGGATGTCCCAGAATCAACTTAAGTTGGAATGTCCTAGCATGCCCCAAAGACGTTCCATAGCATGCAGCATCCCTGAGCCTCGAGCTCTTGTTGTATGATAAATCCAAGACGGAAGGTTTCAAAAATTGACCTTGCATTTTTTTTTTAAATTTTCAAACCCATCATTTTCGATTATTGTTTTCTATGAAAGGAGGTCTGCGATAGCTGGTTTTATTCCGTAGACACAAAGTGCAGAAGACGTGTGATAGTGTGATATACCTGTATGCACAGGCCTTTGAAAGACTGTTGGGAAAAAGAAAGAAATTAAAAGTTGGGTCATGTCCCAGAAAAATTTTGGGACTTCGTGGGATGTACCTAAACTTTGATGTCTCCTTAGCAGCAATGTCTCGGGGTGTCCCTATGGAGGGATGTTCCAAGGCGAGCCTGCGTTTCTCAGCGGGCGATCCAACCCCCAGAACCCGAGCCCTTTCCAGCTTAGAAATATAAGATCTCCAATATCAAGGAGTGACCTACCCCACAACAGTCCGCCACCTGACAGATTTGATCTTTTTGTCCCAACCATGTGCGGTGGGCTGTTTAGACGATGAAACAAACCTAGCATCTCTGACTCACATAGAGACTGAAGGAATATAGTAAACCTTGAGATTACTATTTCTAGACTAAAACGGGGAAAAACCAAAAGACATCCATTCTGGGGCTTTCTTAGTGAGAAAAAATGCTAACTATTTTTGGTTTTTTACCTCGCGAACAAGGCAGATCAGGAACATAGTTGCTTGAATTAGAGAGCGTATGGAAAGATATATGCGACCTTAAACGTATCCTCGCCTGCGTCCACTTGGAGTAGAAATTAACGAATAAGAGGTTGAGGACCAGAATTCATTCGCACTTTCGCAAAATTCTAGTCTATTGCGATGCAGAAGGTAAAGCGTAGCGTATGTGCAGTAAGGGACTAATACACATGGCCCGTAGTTGTATGCACGTGGAATAAAGCCAGCTATCTCGGCCTTCTACTCAGAGAGAGCGAGAATAGAAAAACCGGCACTTACTTTTAGACACCCCTTAAATATATATATATATATGTATATATATATGTATGTATATATACATACATACATACATACATACATAACATAACATAACATAACATAACATATAACATAACATATAACACACCATATAACACCATATAACATACCATATAACATAACATATAACATAACATATAACATAACATTTAACATAACATATAACATAACATATAACATAACATATAACATAACATATAACATAACACAACATATAACATAACATATAACATAACATATAACATGACATATAACATAACATATAACATGACATATAACATAACATATAACGTAACATAACATAACGT
>WBZZ01002454.1:0-70000 GCA_019918135.1 Paulinella micropora | reverse complement strand
CAAATGAAGAATGACAAGAACCCGACAAACTAATCTTTTTAGAAAATAACCACTATTACGGACTGGTTAAGCAATTCAAGAAGCGGTGCGAGGATTGCTTACAATTATACCTGAAGAAACATACCTGTAATCTTAACAGGAAAAAATATGCAGATATTAGATTGAAGAAGAATGGTAAAAGACACCTCATAACAAAGTTCCACACGAAAGAATAAATAAACAATGACCAAATTCTCCATTACGATTTGGAATCATTTAGAAATAAGACCATCGCGAACGGCTACGATATCCACGACTGCTACGTAGTCTGATATACTCAAGGCTCTGAGGGTTTTAAATACATAGCCTGCAAAGATTGTATAAGCCAATTTGTGGACCTTCTAATAAAACGAGGCGACATTATAAAAGCAGGATGGGAGCCGAAATGTAAAAAGGACAAACCGCCCGTTCTATATGTTAATTGTTTTAACGAAGCGAACTTTGATCACTACTTCATACACCAGGAATTCATTAAAAGGGGTATTAAGATTAAGTCGTCAAAAATTAACAACTGCTCTATTATCTGCTTAGAGTTTGAAAATGTTAAGATGTGGGATATGTGTAATCATACCCAAGGAAGTCTTAAAGCAAATCTTGAAAGTATGGATTACTCAGTGCTTAAGGGAGACTTCGACCACGACAGGGCGAAGAGATGGGAGGATATGGATGGCAAGACGCGGAAGGAATGTCTGGCTTATCTAACGAATGATGTTATTGGTTTGAAGGAATTGTATGACAAATTAAACACGACGATATTTACAGCTCATAAGGTCAATCTAACTTCATACATCTCAACTTCAAGTCTCGCGTTCAACATATGGAAAAAATATGCAGACGGTAAATACGAGGTGAGACTTCCAACGGTGGAGCAGGAAAGAGCATTTAGAAAAGCGATTATCGGCGAAGACACATTCAGATTTTACAGTTGAATGCTGACAATATAACCTTCGGCTACCATATCCTCAATATCTACACTCGTAAGCCATTGGTCCTTCATATCCTCTAATCTCCATTTAAGAGAGCCCATATGGTCCCGCTGTCCAATTTCGGAGTGTAGTATATTTTTTGGAGAAATGTAGTCAAGGTTGTAAATGCAGATTTGAAGGTTCCGCGGGTCAAACGGTCCGATTGTTTCAACGATGTCGCCGACCATAAAAGCTAACAGCATCGCGGTTGGATATAGAGAGACGACGTCGGCATCCACGAGATAATCGTCTATGTCGTCAAAGGTGGTCTGCTTTTGTAGGTATCGTTCGTACTGAGCTGAAATGAACCGCCTCTTTGATGGGTAAGTCCTTCCGCCGAATACATAGATGATATGTTTAAGGCGAAGGAAAATGCGGAGAAAGGTAGCCCGCAATATCTACTGGCTAAGCTGTTTATGAATAGTCTATACGGTAAGATGATACAGAGACCAATATCATCCATTACAACATATATACCAACTAACGAAGAATACTGGAAATTCTGGAGTAGTAATCAAATAACTGACATCGTTAAATTTACAGATAAAGAAGGAAAAGATTTGTGGCACATATCAGGTCTACCTCGTAATCCAATCTTATTAGAGAGTAGCATAACGAAACCTTCACACTATGGGGCATTCATACTCGCATACAGCCGCCTCATTATGTTTAAGTATATTAAGGAAGCCAACCCGAACAGAAGCATCACTGACGACTTTTACTATACCGACACTGACAGCCTCCAAATCCACGCGAGATGTGCGAGACATATTAAGAATATGGGCAACAAGCAACTGGGCGGTATAAGCGACGACTTAGGCGATGGATGTAAGACAAACTTTGCCCTTTGGTATATGGATAGCACCAAAACTTTATATGTTAGAATTTACAACCCAGGATGCTTTCACCGCTGGTATGACCAAAAACGACCTCAAGCACATATCAAAAGGGGTTCATATAGAAACGGCTGAAAATGGCGTTAAAAGATACTTCCACTTTAGGGTAAAGGCTTAGATGCTCAACAGTTAAACTATGATGTATATGATAAGATGGATAAAGGCGGTAGCATTGAAAATGTAAAGGGCTTTCAAATGAAAAAAATACACGTTGATAGAAACAGCAAACAACAACAAGTCCCGCACTTCAGCATTTTACATATGACGAATGTTAAAAAACAAGTTAATGAGAACAAGTGGGCGGGCCGTGAGTTTATTAACGATAACGACAGCATCCCGCTCAGTTTCCACATAAGAAGGTGAAGATCAATTATAGATATATTTTTTGGCTCCTTTACCTTTGAAGCTTCTAATCGTATGAACGCCCCTCGTCGGCTTCACTAACTTAGTATTTACCGCCGTCGCCCCTAACAATGAAACGGGGTCAAACGCGGTTCGGTAGTTCGTGGTCAGCTTCGCGGTCTTCCCCCTTTTACCTTTCGGATTTACCTTGACAGCTACTCGGTCGATTACTCCTTCAATGAGGTCTCTCGTGCTACTGCCTTTATTGTATGTTGTAGCCTTCACACCCGTCTGTCGGCTTAAGTCTTTCGCAATCGTGCCACCTAGTGAATGACCCGTCAGCTCTACATTATCCTTACCATACATTATCTCGGAGTTCTTTTTAATACTCCCTTTACCAATGCGACGTCAGTTAGCAAGTCCCGCTTATCCGCACTTCCTCTGAATGCTACAATAGCTTTACCATCTTTCTCATACACCGTTGATTTCTCTTTGCTTGCGACTGGTTTCCATCCGTCAGCCCCTTTTCTATCTGTCCGCGACAAATAGACATCCTCAGACAACTCAGCACTACCGCCCTTTTGTCGTTTATATTTTTTGCTCGCCTTTTTCACTGCTTCCCCGTAGCTTATACCATGTTTAGCGGAGTAAGCCTTAACGAAGACAATCCACTCACTCATTCTATATTAATTATTTATTTTTTTTCCTCCCTACTATATACTCCCCCCTACTATGTCCACTCTCACGAGACTGTGCGAAAAGTTTCAACAACTATCAATCGAAAGCGAAAATAAATCGTTTTCTCTTGCTGATGTTCAAAAGGTAATCCACGACCATATTCAAGCTATTGAAGAAAGAAAAGCATCTCAACCAAAAGACGTGTTTCATTTCGGCAAATACAAAGGAAAAAAATAGAAGACATCGCAAAGATTGATAAGCCATATATTGAATGGTTGGTCCGTCAGCCGTGGGTTCAAAATAAGGATGAATTGAAAAAGTATTTATGATTATAATAAATAAATTCTATGTAATATATACAACCTACGATGAGTGAAGCCGAAGCAAAAAAAGAAATTCCTAATGAAGAGGAAGAAGCAAATAAAGTTCTACAATATGGAAAATATATACATAAAAAAAATTGAAAATGTTGCCAAGATTGACAAAGAGTATCTTGAATGGCTAGTTCAACAGCCTTACTTTTAGAATAAAGATGAAGTAAAAAAGTATCTATAATCTACCTCTAATATTGATTTCTTTTTTTATTATTCGCAATATTGCTTTCTGTTTGTGGAATTCGCTAAACTTAGTGAAATGCGGTTCTTTCAATACGTCGTCCTCAACTTCTACTTCTCTATTAACTTCAAGGTATTGTTTAAGGATATCTTTGAATTGTATGAGGTCAAAGTGATGGTCAACATGGACATCGACCCGCTCATATATGTCGCCACTTATTTCGCATATGTATCGGGGTTCCGCGAATACATCAATAGCCACGCGGTCTAGATATTCTTGTATTTGTGGCCTTATCGTATTCCTACTCGCATCTTTTATCACTCTTGCAATTTTTTTTTTGTTCACTAAGCCCCATGAGGTCGACGCAGCAATTCCACGAAAACGGCTTACCATTCGCACGAAAGTGTTTACTTCCTGTCGTCAAATTACTTTCAACATCGATGATGCCATCTTTTATGCCAGGATGATGGGTTATAAGGTCTCGCACCAAATCGCTATCTTCTGGGTTCAGTACTTCACCATCATTATATTTGCTTATAATTATTCTTATGTGGGTTTTGATAGATGCTTTTGTTAGAAACCTCTTACCCCCCACAACGTATAACTTACGACGATAAAACATATTACTTTATTATATTAGAAAAAATTATTGATCTTCAATAAAATTCACAATAACATTAACATTTCCGCCGCCAGTTCCAGAAAGTGTTTTTTGGGTGAATGTTAAAACATCACTCGGCGACAATTGAATATCATAAGTTCTAAGGTTGAGTATTTGACTCGACCCGCTCGTAATATAAAGCTTGAGAAGGGTAGTGCCCTCAGCGATGGCGGATGCTTTTGAGTCTGTATCTACAATAGAATATTTGGTATCAACATCAGCAAAACCTGCTCCTGTCAATGTTCCATTTAATACCAATTTTGCGATAATTGTTTTGCTATCCTCGTTCGTGATGCTTATCAATGTAGGATACACGGTTGAATAGTTTGTTATGCTACTATCAAACAATGCTTTATTCCTAATACTGAATACAGGTCCTTCTGTAGCAGTCGCAGCCTTAGTTCCTTCAACTTCGTTCGTTATACTCGTGTTTATGTTGTTAGCCCCTTCAATAAATAACCCAACACTCGCGGTTTTAAGGTATTGAATTCCTGTGTCGTTATCATTTCTCATCACCGCAGAAAATGGTAATGAAGTGTTTCGCAGACTCACACCTAAATTAGAATTAGCATATCTTAAAGTGTGGATTAACTGAAATTCTCCAGTGGTAGGATTCTCAATATAAAACCTTATAGCACCAAATCCCAAATACTGAAACGAAATCTGAAATACATTTCCTTTTGTGAAGTCTATGAAAGGCATATCTTTTGTCCATCGCAAGGGTCATCCCAGACTGCTTGATTATAGCGGAAGCTAGCACCTCCTTTACAATGAAGAATATTCATTCCTTGATTATAACCTTTATAGAAATAGAAGCCATCATTTAATCCACTATCTCCTATCCCGATAAATGAATAGTAGTCCTTAGTCTCGTCTGTAGTCCATGGAGCTGTGAAATGAGTAAGAACGCCCATGCCAGTTCTGTATTTAATTCTTTTTTTGCTTACCAACTCCGCATTACTCGTTGTGTCTGCTTGAGTCTTCAACTCCGCCATATTACTTGAAAATGAAACGGTAGATTTCGTTTCGGTCTTCGTCCATATTCGTGTGTTTATTGTATATGGGAAAATCTCCTGGACGACTGGCGTTAATTGACTCGTTAATGCTTCGCCGAAAGCGGTTTTCATATTATTGGTTTCAATGTGCCCGTCATACCCGACCTTTAGGTTTATAAAGTCTCCGTCAGGATTTTAAGTGACTAAATTTCTCTGATGAGTGGACATCTGTAGGTCCTACAACCTCAAAAATGTTTTGGTGTGGATATCTATATTGTATGAAAAAAATAAATATATCAAAAATTAATTATCACCTTGCGGGGGTTTAAGACATAATAATTTCAATTCCCTTAACAAGCACACTTCGTTGAAGAATAGCATAAGTGTAATGGTTGAGATTGTTTCCAGCGGTGGTAGAAACGAACTCATATCGCCTCTCGGTATCTAGACTCAAACCGCTTACCTCATAGCCGTCAGTATCCTTATCACAGCGGGCGGTTGTTGTCCCAAGTATCAACGTGGAACCAGTTGTAATGATAGACATCGCTGTTTAGGATAGCACTTCCCTTCAACTTATCCTTCAAAAGCATATAGTCCTCATTCTCAGAAGTGTCAATATCAAACTGTTGAAGGCGGGTCCCATCAAGTGTTGTATAATAAGTAATGATTTTAGCATCCGCCCTGTTATCATTATCAAAAGCGGTATTTGAATTCTCAGTGTTGTTGAAAGCAGAAGATTATATGCGACGAATTCTCTCACCCTGCGAGCGGTTAATCTTAATTACATAGTTTTGTTGTGCTGTTTGAAGGTTTTGTTTCCATGAGATAGGGTATTCAATCTTAAATGGAAAGCCCTCACCCCGCAATCTTTTGCTGGACACCAAGGATGACATTCGGGTCGGTTTAAACGGACAGGAACAAGTTCAAGTTTGAAACAGTGGCTCCAACAATAGTCGCAGCAGCTCCGCCCGCAACACTCTTCGCATCCGTTGCATAGAAGAAAGCACGGTTAGTTCCTTCCCACACAATTCGCATATCCAGAATTTCATTGAAGCCGATAGTCTTATCCCATTCAAAAATAGTGCCTAACAGCATACCCAAAGGAAGTTTAACATTGATAACTGGATCAGCAGTCGTATTAGTACCTCCTTCAAAATACTTTGCTTCTTCATATGCCACATTAACAAAACTAGCATTACCAGTTCCATTAGCAACGAGCAAGTCATTATGACGGCGCGCTGTAATAGAAGGATGGTCAAAGGCATCAGCCAGTTCTGCTTGTATGGTAGTAGATAAGGCACGAAGGTTGTCTTTGACTGTGTTGATTTTTCCTTCAAGGTCCGTGATTGCCGCATTAACCGCAGCATCAGTATAAGTATTTCCACCTCCTGTTGCGATAGCAGTGTGTGCGGCAACATTTCCAACCGCAGCAACCGCCGCAGTGTTCATAGAATTAATTCTAGCATAACTTGTTGCTTTTGCTGCAAATGTAGTTGGGGCATTACACTTTTGAAGCATACCTCCGCTAGACTGACCCGCCCCGTGATTTTCAAGTGCCATAAATTTTTGATAGCAAGTTTCAGACTTCCATACAATCTTCGTGTAGTTGCCGACATTTTGGAGATTACACAAATACAAACCGCTTCGGGTTCTCAATTCAATTGTTCTAATCATAGACAGACAATCCATAAATATGCGATTATAACCCACAGATGCTGCAGGAGTGTAAGTAAATCGCAACACAGACCTCGCGAGGTTCAAAGGGCGAGTAGGGATTTCAAATGTGCTCTCATTTCCTCCCGCGGTTGTGAGAGTAATATTCGCCAACCCTTCACGGCTTGTGAGTTTATTCAACTCATACTTTCCAGTAAGCAGTTCCTTGGACTGATGAACAAGCTCGCCACCGTATTGGACTGACATTTTTTCTTTTTTTTCGCTTGCGGTTCTATATCTTGTAAATAGAAAAAAAATAAATAATTATAAAAAAATCCCGAGTGATTTTTGTTATAACACTTGTGTTAATATAATTAACGGTTTTTCAACAAATTAAAAAATGATGAAAATAAATTAAAATAATTCGTCTCGCGGTAAATCAATAATGTCATTACAACTCCCAAACCGTTGAGGTTAATGGGTTGGTCGTTTTCGTCAGTCAAATAAAACCTTTACATATTATTTGAGTTTGTAGATAGTCGTTTTCCGTATTCACTTCCAGAGCCGTCGTAGATAATAGAGCCGAACGGGATTTCATTCGCCGTATATATTTCTTGGATCACATGGTTATCGCCTTCGCCGATGAGGTCCGACTGTAGATACCATGTTTTTTCGCCCGTCAATATTATGACATTTGGAGACCTAATGGTATTATTGATGAAGAAATATGTTGAATCGCGGTCAAAACCCATTACTTCGTGGATACGAGTTTCGGTGTCAAATATAAACCGCGGTTGAATTCCTAGGTTGCCCGCTACAGTAAATAATAACTTGCCGTCTTCTGGGTCGGTATTCGTGTTGTTGCTAGTTATTGTGTATGTGTAATGGTTTGGACTGTCTGCGGTTAGCACTTCGGCCAGCTTATTTTTTAAGTTGTTCATTGCGTAGTTTCCCTCGGGTATCGTAATGAGCGCCTCATATCCATCTTCACTCAGAGTAAAAGTGTTATAAGGACTTGCCACAGAGTAATATGATTTCGGCACATAGATGTGAAGTATTTTACAATGTGTCGGGTTGTCTAACCCCTTCATATCGATGGAGTGAGTGAAATCACTGTCTGTGCCGTTTATAATATTTTTGCTGTTGACATAGTAAATGTTAGAGCTCCTACCTCCGCGATAATCCATCAAAAAATTATATATTAGAAAATATTTTTTTGTTTTAATTGCTTCAAACCACTTGGGGCTAAATATACGTATCAAAGCCGTAGCCGTTCTGTGATTTCAATTCCTCCGCCTCCTTCTCCTTCAAATCAGTCCATCCGCTAGCAAATTTAAATCTCACTCCTTTTGCTCTCAGGAGAAGAAACCGCATTGAGTGCCATCCGCAAGTATCTGAGATGTCGCTTTGTTGTTTTACTTGATTAACCTTCATTAATACATAACTATCAGGACGGCTTTTATCTAACAGCTGTTTCATTTGATGCTGGAAAAGTTCAGTCGGCTCATATTCTGCTAGCGGGTCATAAACTTCAACAGACCTGTCTCTATTCAAAGAAATCCAAACTGCTATCCAGTGTGAGCCGCCTTGATTATGACGGTCTAAGTTCATTATGAAACCATATCGCTTTCTGCTTCCTGGGTTCAAAGTGTTGAGCTGGTCGCTGGGAACTGTGCCGAGAAACCACTTATGTTTTTCATAATCTCATTTATTTCGTGCGTCATTAATCCTTTGCCTGTTCCATCTTGAGGAGCGTCGGGTGGTGGTTGTGTGTCTATTGTGGGTTGTGTATCTGGCGGTGGTTGTGTGTCTGCTTGTGGTGTTGCTGGTGCTTGTCCCTGGGTCAACTCAAATATTAGCTGTTTAGCCTCGGGTGAATTAGGGGTTGGTTGTTGTAGCGGTGTGGTTGGAGGTTTTTTTGTCTGTGGCGCTTTCTTCTCTTTTAGAAGTTTATCGAGTTTGTCCCAGCCTTCATCGGGAGAAGTTATGTTTTCGGTAAATTTTTGAGCGTATAACCATTGTTTCAATGTCTCTGAATAATTTTTCTTTTTACCTTTTGGTTTTACAATTTTAATATCAATGCCTGCTTTTATGAGACTGGATACTACGGAGCTATTTTTAGGTTTTCCAACATTTGCTCGCATTCTTCTCATACCCTTTGTAAACATAGCGTCAATAATTCTTTTTCTCTGTTCGTCTTTCAAATCTTTTGCTTGCTTGTTTACTTCATCAGTTATATCAGTTATTCCGCTTGGAGATGATTTTGGAGTGTGTTTTTTTGGCGTTTTTTCTTCGACAGGTGCTGTTAATAGTCCTTGCTTAGTTCTCCGTAATTCCTCAATAAGTCGTTTCTCTTTCCTGAGTCCTCTATCCTTTTCGTCCTGTCTTTCTTGTATGTCGGCTAATTCTTTGCGGTGTTGCCTCTTCCTTTCCTGGTCTTTTTCTTCAATGTCCGCTTTCTCCTTCTTGTCTATGGCTTCTATTTTTTCATATTTCTCCTGCTTGAGTTTATCTAAGTGGTCTTGAATAGCCATTCTTGTGTTCTGTTCAATCTCCGACAAGCTTTGAACTTTTCTTAAGTCTTCCTTCTTCGTCTTCGCCCTCTTCGGTCTTCCTAAATATTTCATAAATAGCTTAACGATTTGAAGTGTTGATGAGTCATTTGTTTTCTTTCCGAAGTTTAGATATGCTCTCTTACCTTTTACTTTGATATATGGCCGACCATCCTCCGTTCTGTATATCCTCGGCGGTCGTTGCTTAGTTTTCTTTCGTCCTCCTGTTTTGGTCTTCATACGCAGAGACTTCGCCTCCGCACCTCCATTTTTGGTGTTCATATATTAATGTAAAAAAATAATTAAAAGTTTAGTTTAATATTTAAATTTAAGTGCTCCACGACCTCGTTGCTTGCCGTATCCCATATCGCTCGCAACCTTTTGAACTTTGTCAGCATAAGGAACGCCAACTCTATCCAAAGCTCCAGCTAAGCGAGAGATTATTTTGTCTTTTTTCAAATAGTTATTAATAGACCTAAATGTATTGCCGACCTTTTCCCAGTTTGTTTTCCCTCCCTTTTGACCACAACCCTTTTGTTTCTTGCGACCAGTTTTCTTTTTTCCGCCCGCCATTGTGTTTGAGTTTCTTGTTATTTTTCCGACTGTTGGAATGACTTCAACCCTTGTTGTTTTCACGACCATTATAATATATGGAAAAAAAATAATTAATAATAAATTCATAAAAATCGTTTATTAAAATTTTGCCTTAGTTCATCAGAAACCGCATCCACATACAAAAAGTTAAACCTCTCTTTCGTCGCCTCGTGATATTTTTCAATGAAGTAGTCGAGGTCGTAGCCGAGGTCCAGATGCTTATACACGAGCTCTATTTTATCAACACTCTGACCAGGAAAAATAAGGAGGTAGTCCAGCTGTTTAATCGCCTCAGGCCGTAAGTCGTTTAGATACTGCGAGCTCATAATCACTTTTGACTTGTAGTGTCTATTTTTTTTCAACAGGTCACTGACGGACTTATCTCTCAAGCCTGAGCCTAGGTCATCTAACACGAACACGACTTCTGGTGTGATGTATTTGCTCGGTCTCTCAGCTAGCGCTTGTCTCTGCTTCTTCTCTTCCTCTTTTCCGAAATATAAAAACTTCGGCTTTTCTACTTCCTCTTTACCATCCTGTACAATCTCGCCTTCTTCTTGCTCTTCGTCTGGCTTGTTGAGCTTGTCTAATTCATAATCAATCACGCTGTAGCCGTCCGTTTTCAAATATGTGTATATAGCCATCGGGTTTCCCTTCTTCTTGAAGTGCTTAACCATTTCTTTGTAGATGTGGTCCTTGTGTATCGTGCTGGCAATAATAACAATGCGGGTCTTTTTGTCGGTCGTTCTTTTCAAGATTTCGAACAGTGCGGTCGTCTTACCGCTCTTCTTGCGAGCGAGAAGAAAAATATTAGCGAACGGCTCATCAAATAACTTATATCCTTTTGCCAACTTGTCTCCATCTCCGTTTTGCTTAACTGGTTTCACTCGTATATCGTTAATTTTTTCCATCACTCTATATTTTGTCAACCGAGAAATTCTAAACAAATAACAATTCTTCCAGCTAGCTGGTCAGTCTCAATACTACCATTGTCTGTTTTAAGCACTCTAAATGTATTGCCCGTCGGTCCAGCCTACTACTCCTAAGTTGTAGCTGAGATTTGAAATGTTTGCGATGTTGCTGTCTGCGAATGTGCCAATTATCCCGATGCGGTCCATATGAAGGATTTTTGTTTTCGTTTCAGTCATATCATTCATATAGTGGATAAACTTAACATTCATTCTAGTCGGTGTAAAGTTCATTCTAATGGTTTTGTCAAATATCTTGCTACCATTAACCCCTCCTGGAAAATCATTACTCAGAAAAATAATTCGCTGATATTTATAGTCAGTCATTTGCGATGCGCTCTATACTAATGCTCATAAACTTTTTATTAATTAATATTTCTGCTCGGACCGCCTGCGACTTTTATAGCAGGTACAGCGATAAAAAAAATGAAAGCTGTGTGTGGTGTATTGAAAAAGGATGTGTGTATAAGCCGATGAGTGATTGGTGTATTAGTTTTGATGAAGCTAAACCTTTAATTTGTTCAAATGATGCTTCGTGGTATAAAGTCTATTTGTATGAGTGTTCATTTCTTCGAGCTAGAAGGCGATGGAAGGCAAATGCCGATGAGTAATGTCAAAATTCCGACATAAGTGTTAGCAACCTCACACGGTAAGTTCTTTTCAGACAGCCTAACGATACAAAGAGTAATAATGGCAATAATGATACCCATTTGAAATAAGTATTTAATAAGTCGGCTGTCTGTTTTTCGCTTAGTCAAACAGCAATCCCAGCTGTCCTCGTATTCGTGGTCTAACTTTTTTTCTTCCTGCTTAATTTGGACATCTAATACCCTATTTCTCAACTCTGGTGTGAGGTCGCCATCTACTTCTATGATTGGTGGTGGCGGGTGTAATCTAGGAGGCATTTGGAGGAAATACGACTGCTCTCAGTTCTGCTAGTTGGTTTGCTTGGTCTTGTAGTATATTAAGTAAAGTTTTATTTTCTTTTTCTAAATTAATCACCTTTTCTGATAACTCCTGTGTCGCCTTAACTATTGGTGCTATTAAATCAAAATAATTCATTGTTTTTAATTCTTGTGTTGTCCCGTCATCTTTTGACACTTTATGGTCTTCAACTGGATTAAAACATATTAAATTTTTTTCAACTAATTCTTCAATATCCTGAGCAATAAATCCGCAGTTCTCTCTTTTTGATTCTCTAAGTTTGAAGCACTTTGGTTTAAGAGCATTGATAAAATCTAAACCGCAGAATTTGGTTTCCCTTATGTCGGTTTTATGTCGCCTGTCAGAAGTATTAATAATACCAGCGCTTGTAAGTGTTGCTCTCGTGTTTGAACCTGTGGTTTGAAAATAACAAGTACCGTATTCCTTAAAATTCATTTGATCTGAGTTTCTCTTACAAAATATGCCGTGGTTAGTGTCACTCCAACATATACCACATGTAGTTGTCGTGCCGTCTACAAAGTAAAGCGTAGATGTTGTGTCATTCATTACAATAGATGCGCTCGATGTTATACCACCCGCGCACCATAAATAACCATCGCTTCCTCTCAACGACATTAAGGCATTATTCGTGTGATTTTCCCATATAAAACCAGTTGTTGAACCATTACCAGCCCTAAATCTTGTAGCATGAGCAGTTATACCATTTGCTGCTGGTGCTGTTGCTGTTCCACTTAATGCTGTATTCGTCCCAGAAGTCGCCATATAAATCCCCCAGTTTGAATCACTAGCATCCCACATAAATATTCCTCTCGTATTCCCCCCGTCTGTTTGTGCTTGAATTCCTATTTTCATACCCGCATTCGCTGTTATCACCCCCGCATTACTTATGTTCATCGCTTCACTCATTGTTATTGCTTGACCAAGTGTTCCACCATTTTTGTAATTAAAACTGAGTTTGTTTGAGTATTTCGCTATTTGGAAATTAGATGATGTGTTTGAAGATAATATGTTCGTGCCGTTGTAATAACAATCAAAATACAAATTAATATTATCTTGCCCCCAGTTCAATAATTGAAAAGTGGGATAAACGGAATTATGAACAAATGCTTGTATGTGTGGTCCATTCATATTAGAAGCCGTGCCATATAATTCTAATCCACCTGTTGCGGCTGTTCCCTTTGTATTCCTTCCTACTATACACGGGACACCAAGAGAAGTCGCTAATATTCCGCTAAATCTTTTGTCCCTGACATTGTTTGGGTTCCAGTTAATTTCACATTCTGTCCGTCTAATGTATCCACATAAGTTTTATTTGCTCCGTCTGTTGAAGCCGATGGAGTGGCTAAGTTTGATAAAATTTGACTTTTCATATCAACTCCCGCATTAGCTGTTATCGCCCCGCTTGCTGATAATGTAGTTGTAGATATACCCGCACTCGCTGTTATTAAACCGCTTGCCGTTATTGTTCCGCTCGTTGTCAGTGTGTAGCCCGTCATATTTCTAATATTTGTTATGTCATAATTAAAAGTCTCATAATCAAAATACAAACTGGCTATACGTGGTTGGCTTCAAAGTGAAGTTCCTCCACTCCCTGTCTTATTCACGACTAATATGACGTATCTAGCGGTAGCATTTGAAGCGGGTGAATATGTTTTCGTCGTTTGGCTCGCCCAAGCCTCTCCGCTCCTGCTATCCCATAATGTGTATGTAATATTATCCGCACTGGTTCCCACATACCAAATACTTGGGGTTGTTTCAATGTAATTAGCAGACGAAGACCTGACATAATATGTTTTTATCCTTTATATCGCTCCTAAATCAATCTTTATATATTCGCCAGTATATCCAACACCTCCCCACATGTTTGTTGTTGCTGGTGTTCTATTATAAACTCCCGTCGTGTCGTTGTAATATATAGCCGTAGTCCAATAATCGTTCTGACTGGCATTAAAAGCGTAATATGCTGGATTGTATTCATCAGAAGCAGAAGCAATAAAGCCCCCTGAATTGTTCGCCGTCATAGCCTGCGGTGCTGTGTATAGAGTAAAAGCAGAAGCTCCGTATTTTATATCCCCTGTCATTGTTCCACCTGATAAAGCAAGAAAGGCTAATGACCCTGTGGAATTTACCCAGTTTGTTCCATTATATGCCAATAATTGACCATTCTCTGGTGTCGTTATTACTACATCGCTGTGTGTATCAATTGACCCATCGGCGGAAACTTTCGCCTCGTTCGCATCGTGCTCTGTAAACAAAGTCGAAACGACTCTACCATTTAGCGAGCCCGTATTTGTAATATTTTGACTATTCATATTTAATCCACCCGTCATGTTTGCTGTTCCATCTAATCTTAGAAATGGAGAGTTCTGGTTTCGCCATTGACCTGTTGAATAGATAAGCAATTGATTGTCTGCCGCAGTTGATATGATAACATCGCTATGTGTGTCAATACTACCATCCGCCGACACTTTCGCTTTGTTCGCATCGTGCTCTGTAAATAAAGTTGAGACAACTCTCCCATTTAGTGAGCCCACATTTGTTATATTTTGACTATTCATGTTTAATCCGCCCGTCATATTGGCAGTGCCGTCTAATCTAAGAAAAGGTGAAGCAACATTTCTCCATTGTCCAGTGCTATAAATAAGTAGTTGATTGTCTGCCGCAGATGATATGATAACATCGCTGTGTGTATCAATTGAACCATCTGCTGACACTTTCGCTTTATTAGCGTCATGTTCTGTAAATAAGGTTGAAACAACTCGCCCATTTAGCGAACCCACATTCGTAATGTTTTGACTATTCATGTTTAATCCGCCCGTCATATTGGCAGTGCCGTCTAATCTAAGAAAAGGTGAAGCAACATTTCTCCATTGTCCCGTGCTGTAAATAAGTAATTGATTGTCTGCCGCAGTTGATATGATAACATCGCTGTGTGTGTCTATGCTACCATCTGCTGACACTTTCGCCTTGTTCGCATCATGCTCTGTAAACAAAGTCGAGACGACTCTACCATTTAGCGATCCCACATTCGTTATATTTTGACTGTTCATATTTAGCGCCCCAGTCATGTTTGCCGTTCCATCTAGTCTAAGAAAAGGTGAAGCAACATTTCTCCATTGTCCCGTGCTGTAAATAAGCAGTTGATTGTCTGCGGGTGTGCCCGTAATTAACACATCGCTGTGTGTGTCTATTGAACCATCCGCAGACACTTTATCATTATTTGCCTCGTGCTCTGTTATCCAAGTATCGACATCTTTTGTATTTAGTAAATTTACTCCTGTTATGTTTAAAGTCCCTAGCATACTAATGTTGCCTGACTCGTCCACACTTATCGGAAATGTTTTATTTACCCAGTTGAATGTATTGTATGTAAGATAACTATTCGCGGCGATTGGTGCTGTTATGACTACATCGGAGAGTGTGTCAATTGACCCGAGGTAGGTATTCCTCCATTTACCGTCTACATCATTATATGTTAAGTATTGTCCAACCGTTTGTGCTGATATGTTTGTATATATCAGATTATATAGGCTGGTTTGATGAGGATTAGATGTATTAGAGCGGTGTCGAGTTGAGACATAGACATCAGCATTATTTGAAACCCGTTGCTCGATGTAGTATAAATTTTTTCTTTCTTTAACGTCTCCCGTGTTTTTGCTAGCCAGTCGTGTGTCAAATCGGCTGTCAGTAAAATAAAGATTTACGGGGTCAGCATCTTCTGGCACCCTGTCTGTATTTAAGCCCGTAATATTAGTGTTCGTTAAGTCTAAGTTTGCGATTGAAAGGCTATCTGTGGAGATTTCATTCAAGCCTAAGAGAGATTTATATTGACTCATTGAACCTTTTGAAAAAGCTTCACCAAAACCCGCGGAGGTGCGGAGGCGGAGTCTCTGCTATATATTGGATAATAATTAATCAGAATAAAAATTATTTTTGGTTACATATATAACCGAGAATGCCGAGAGGTAATAGAGAGATTGCCATAAAGAACCTTGAAAAAGCGACTGTAATGAAGAAGCAATATGCGAGGCAGAGAAAGATTGAAAGGGCTAAGGAATTACTAGCGGAGGAAGAGGCTAAGAATGTGAAAGAAATGACGGAGGAACAGCGGATGGACCACGTGTCTAAGAAGCAGTTGGCGAGGGATATGATAGATGGCAGAGATGGCGAGCAGATTGAAGAAAGCAGTTCGGACGAGGAAGAGGTCGAACAGGACTTTGTAGATATCGTTGCGCGACGTGTTGCGGGTATGAAACTTAAGACTAAACAGAAGAAGGCGAAGAAAGTGGTAAAAAAGAAAGTGGAAGAGAGCGAGGACAGCGACGATAGCGAGGAGGAAGAAGAGGAAGAGCCTCAGCCGAAGAAGGGTAAAGGTAAGAAATCAAACATATCAGTTAATGTTTATAACCAACAACCCGAGAAACCAAAAAAAGAAAATAATGATACATCTAAAATTTTCTCAAGTTCTAAATATAGTTAATGGATCGTATAAAAAATTTACCGCTTGATGTTCGTTTACACATTATGGACTATCTATATAATCATCGTGAGTATGACTTCGATAGCTGTTATGTGTGTGGATTGAGCTTGTGCTTAGCTAATAGACAGATTACGGCGATTGATGACAGTTTTGACCGATTTTATACTTATGAGTTTTGTTCTAATTATTGTTTTGAACTAGAAAAAAAAAGAAAGATTAATATATATAAGGATACAGCATTAGGTGTCATTAAGTATTAGATGGACTACAAACATAGCAATCCACAAAACAACGAACCCGGAGGTGAAGATGAAGATGAAAGAAAGGAACAACAAGCATTAGAAATCCAATATCAGAAGAGATTGCCGACTGATAAATGGAATACGATATGGTGTGATAAACCACTTAAACAAGTATTTGTAGACCTAGCCGATATGTCTAAGTTGAAAGACAAGAAAGGAAATAAAGGCTATGCTTGGATGTTGTTTTGGATTGACACACACAGCCGATTTTTAATAATTAAACCACTAAAAAATAAAACGGCGAAAGAAGTTTATTTAGCTTTAAAATCTATACCGTACACTCCGGAATCCATCACAACCGACAGCGGGAGTGAATACAAAGGAATAGTCAAAGATTATTTCAGAGACAACAACGTCGAACACCGGACAGTTGAAGTTGGCGACCACCGGGCGCTTGCGATCGTTGACCGGGTTATAAGAACAATACGGAGATGGTTAGACATACTATTCGAAACTAACGGAAACTTCGACTGGCTGACTTATATTGACGATATGGTTGATGCTTATAATATGCGTTTTCATAGAACAATTCAAAATAGGCCGATAGATGTATTTAAGGGTGTTAACAAAAATAAACAACGAATTCAACGGGACCATTTAATTGACGAATTTGAAAAAGGCGATAAGGTGAGAAAGGAATTAAAGAGGAATTTATTTTCTAAAGGTGGTAAGCAATACAGTAAACAGATTTATACCGTTGTGGGTCGTTCCGGTTTCAAGTTAATATTAAATTTGGATGAGCTAGTAAGCCCTACCGTTAGGAGTGCGGCGTTCCTTGCCCAGACTTGGTTGGCGTGCTCGGCTAAGTCCTATCGTAAGTTCTGTGAGGTCGATCTTGATAAGTCCTGTCAAAACTTATCTCGTGGCGTCTGCACTGTGCATGAATTTCCAAGCTTGGAGGATTGTATCATGGCAGATCTTGGTCATCCCGCGGAATATGGCGAGTACTACAGCTTTCGACAGGACAAAGCGGAGTTCATTGTATGAGGTCTCTGACATATAGCCTTTTGATCCCATTGCTATCACAATGATGTTTGAGGACATGTTGCGTCCTCTCAACCGTTGATGGTGGATCGCGTCTTGCAGTTGTTCATATCTATGGTCATAGATGGCTCTCGGGTTATATCCCCACGTCCGGGTAGCTTTCCACGGGATGGAGGGCCACGTAACCGGTGGGTCCTCGCCTCTGTCGGAATTGGGGTCATTGGGAATGTATGGAGGTTTAACTCGTAGTCCATTATGGTCCCAGAGTCTCTTTCTGTCTTTCCCGTCGATAACACCAGTAAGGTAGTTTTCGTCTTCTCTGACCATCCATTCGTCCCTGAGTGAATTATTAAAGACTCAGTTCGACAAACCGGTAGACGAAGAAAAACAAATAAAAGAACAAGTAAAAGAAATAACGAAAGAAAAGAAAACAAAAGAACAGTTAAAGAGAGAAGATATAGATGAGGGAAATGTCCGGACAAGCAAAAGAGAACGGAAAGCTAAAGTAATCTTGGACTTGTAAGTTTAATTAGATAAACCGCCCCAAGGGTAGAATCCAATTAATGTGCCTAGTTCTGCCTTTCAACTCACGACTTATTGCGGTGATTGAATTGAAATGATTAATTCATCAGGTCTCCCGACAGCATCGGGTATCACGACAGAAACGAGAAAAAAAATTCGTGTTTTGGACGCTCTATTAATCTATTTCTTTCAACGTGAGCGAAAAAATAGTTTTCCTTCTGTTCGAAATTTGCGGGTTTTGTTTTAATGCTTTTTATCTTCTTGTCTGACAGAAGAAAATTTCTTGGGGCGCCAATGAACCTGACATCAGCGCGATCGCGTACCAAACCTTGAATATCTTCGAACTTTCTCCACCCGTCCGGAATATCGTCTTCGATTGGCGGCAGCGGGTCAGGCTGAACGGGGAGCGGGTCGACGGGAAGCGGGCCAGGCTGAACGGGGAGCGGGTCGGGAAGCGGGTCAGGCTGAACGGGGAGCTGGTTGACGGAGAGCGGGTCAGGCTGAACGGGGAGCTGGTCGACGGAAAGCGGGTCGGGCTGAACGGGGAGCTGGTCGACGGGAAGCGGGTCGGGCTGGACGGGGTCGTCGAACTGGACACCTTTCAGTGCGTCTGCTAAATCATCCATCACCTACATAAACACACAGAGGGACAATATGTGTTTATGTAGGGGTAGTTAATGTCGTACCCAGGACATAATATAAAAATTTGCTTATCGAATTTTAGTAGTTTCGCCCCTCATATAATATCCAATTATTCCCTGTACGCCCTGTTCATATTCCGGTCTCCATCTCCCACCTTTTCACTTATTTCATCTATTCTCTTCATCAACACGCACGCCTCAGCAAACGTCGTTCCACTTTCAATCCTTCTTTCCATGGCTGCTATCCCTCCGCTTTCAACATTCCTCTATTCTCTCTCCTCCATTGCTTCATCAATTTCATCTCACTTTCAATCTTTCTCTTTTTCATCTTCTTTCTTCTATCCTCCATTAAGTCTTCTTCGATATCATCTCTCTCCCTCTCTCTTTCGAATATCATCTCATTCAACGCATCTAGTCTCTCTTTCTTTTTTTCCAACTCTTTCTTCATATTCTCGATTATCATCTCATCTTTCTCTATCTCTTTTTCTTGCTTTATTTTCATTTCATTTAGTTTTTTTGGCCCGCATCTATTTGCTTTAAACTGTTCTTTCCACATTTCTTTATCTTTTACGTTATTCGGAATAAGATTAATAGACATTATGTGCGAGTAAGTTATACGGGTTTGTGGTTTTGTGCGTTTTTGCGTTTGTGCGTCAAAAACAACAGAAACGAACGACAGAGCTAAAACGCGTGCGTCAACGCGTCAAAAACCGCCGCTCAGACGCATTGAAGTACGGCTGTTCAATTCTATTTTACTTTCAACAAAAAAGTAAAGAAAAAATCGCAAAACCCGTTATATTTATTTTTTCGTGAACTTACAGCTGTGAGTGTGAATATAATTTCTATTCGATTTATCTCCTTCGTCGATATGATTTCTCTTTGATTTCTTATGATGTTTAAAAATAGCGATTTGGGTCTAAAAGATCCTTTTTTTAGAGGGCATTTTCTTGAAAATGACCCTAAAAAAAGGATAATCATCTTCTAATATGACAGGGGATCGCCCGTCTATAGTTAGTACTACAGTCTTACTACAACAGAAATATAAAGTATATTATAAAAAACACACTATGTGATCACACATCCCAAAGAGTTTTTATTTTTACCACTACAGATTAGGTAAAGTTTCAATTTTTTTCTACAAAAATGTAAAGTATATTATAAAAAGCACACTATGTGATCACACGTCCCAAAGAGTTTTTATTTTTACCACTGCAGATCACGTAAGGTTTCAATTTTTTTTCTTTTTCTATAAAAAACCGGGCTGCCCGATTTTTTCTAAGTGGAATTCATACTGAAAAAAAGTTTGTGTTTCCTCAAAAAAGACAGGTAGTCCCTTCCAAAATGTTCTTCCAGTGATCTTTCAGGCCGGCCCCGCAGCAAAAAAATTAGTTAGGTTTCAGTGAAATGATGACGGACGCACTTGGCTACGATATATTTTTAGAAATCTAAAATATGACAGGAAATCGCCAATCTACAGCTAGTACTATAGTCTTACTACTACAGAAATATAAATAATATTAGAAAAAACATACTATGTGATCACACGTACCAAAATTTTTTTATTTTTATCAATACATACTAAGTAAAGGTAAAGTTTCAATTTTTTTCTTTTTCTACAGAAAAACAATGAGGTCTGATTTTTTCTAAGTGGAATTCATACTGAAAGATAGGCAGGCCAGTCCCTTGATCTTTCAGGCCTGCCCCGCCGCTAAAAAAGTGCTTATGTTTCCTTGAAATGATCATAGACACACTTGGCTACGATATTCAGGCCGGCCCCGCCGCTAAAAAGGTGATTAAATGTCAGTGAAATGATCACAGACACACTTGGCTACGATATACTTTTAGAAATACTTTTAGAAATCGTCTGTCTATCTAGTTTATAGCTAGTATAGAAATAGCATATTAGAAAAAACACACAAGAAGATCGCTCATCTCAAATTGTTTTTATTTTTACTACTCTGCATACTAGGGAAAGTTTCAAAAACTTATTTCTTTTATTATTATTTTTCTTCTTCTTCTATATCTTCTTTTGCTATAGAAAAACCGGGCGGCAAGGTTTTTCCTAAGTGGAATTCATAGTGAAAAAAAGTTTGAGTTTCCGCAGAAAAAACAGGCAGGCCCGTTCAAAATATTCTTCCCTTGATCTTTCAGGCCGGCCCCATCTCTAAAAAAGTGTTTAGATTTCCTTGAAGTAATCACAGACGCACTCGGCTACAATATGAGAATACTGCAGAATACGAGAACGATATATTTAACTAGTTTAAGCTCACTTTGCTGCGCTGTTCGTACCTATATTTATGTGCGTACCTGTATTTAAATTAAAAATAAGTACTGTACCTATAGCTAGGCCTGTAGAAATTAAAAATATATGTAGGAAAAATATATTATATACATATTATTTCATATGTTACTCCCATTTTCAGATTCCCTATCTCCCATCCTCATCCCCCATCGATATCGACCATATATTATATGTATCAAATATATATCTACCATCCCTCATCGATCATATCTCTCATCCCCTATATTATATATATATATGAGAGCTTTGGTACTTGCTAAAAACACCAGACTGGAGTGGGGGTGGGGGGGGGGCTAGGGGGAGGGGGGGGGGGCGGGGGTGCTAAAGCAACGAAAAGACCTAAAAAGAACTTCAAAACGAGACAAAAGATGCAACGGTGCCACTGGGGTACAAAGTCCTACTCCCCCACTGCCAGCCGCGCAGTATCACAGTGCCAGCCGCGCAGTACCCCAATGCTCAAAAATCTATAAATAATGTGAGATACGTCGCTCAATCTATAAACAGGCAGGTCCCTTTTTGTCAGATACGTCGCTCAAGCTGTAAACAGGCCGGTCCCTTTTTTAAAAATTTTAGCCCACACGGTCAGAAATTTTAGCCTACCGGTCAGAAATTTAGCACACCAAGGAAAAAACCATACAATGTGGTAGGGGAGTATTTGCAAGAGATGGATGCATAGTAACTGCCCCCCAAACTCACCCAAACCCACCACACTGGAGTGGTGGAGGGAGCGTTCGCCCCCCCCCCCCCAAAGGAAAAAACAACTAACCCTCCTGCATGGTGTGATGCATGGTGTGATAGATGGATGGATGGAGGACAATCCCGTAGCACTTGCTAGCTTTACATTTGAACGTGGAACTATGACAGGGGCTCGTCCGTCTATAGCTAATGTAGAAATAGCATATTAGAAAAAACACACTAGTGGATCGCCCGTCCCAAAGAGTTTCTTTTTAAGCACTACAGACTAGTGCTAGTAGAGAAAATTTCAAAAAATTCTGTTTTAAATTTTTTCTTCTTCTTTTTGTTTTTCAACAGAAAAACAGGGCTGCATGATTTTTTCATAGCGAAAAAAGGTTGCGTTTCAGCAAAAAAGACAGGCCGGCCCGTCCAAAATGTTCTTCCAGTGATCTTTAAGGCCGGCCCCGCCGCTAAAAAAGTGGTTTGGTTTCCGTGAAGTGATTACAGACGCACTTGGCTACGATATACTTTTAGAAATATGACAGGGGATCGCCCGTCTATAGCTAGTATAATAGAAATAGCATATTAGAAAAAACACACAAGGGGATTGCCCGTCCCACAGCGTTTTATTTTTTACCACGTGCACTACAGACTGATCATGAGGAAAGTTTCGAAAACTTCTGTTTTTTTTTTCACAACTTAGAATGTTAATTATTAGTGTGTTGAACTTGTATTTTTTAGTAAGCAAGGTTTAATGAGAATTTTTTTTACAGTAAGCAAGATTTAATGAGAAAGAAACTACTTTTTTCAATAGAAAAACAGGACGGCCCGATTTTTTCCAAGTGGAATTCATAGAGAAAAAAGGTTGCGTTTCCGCAAAAAAGACAGGCAGGTCCGTCTAAAATATTTTTCCAGTTATCTTTCAGACCGGCCCCGCCGCTAAAAATTGTTTAGGTTTCCGTGAAGTGATGACATCTAGACAAGGGAAAGTTCAAAAACTTATGTTTTTTATAACAGTGCGGCCCGTTTTTTGCAAGTGGAATTCATAGTGAAAAAAGGTTGCATTTCCGCAGAAAAGACATGCCTGCCCGTCCAAAAAGGTTATTTCCGCAAAAAAGACAGGCCGGCCCGTCTAAAATATTCTTTCCTTGATCTTTCAGGCAGGCCCCGCCGCTAAAAAATTAGCTTGATTTCCTTGAAGTGATCACGGACGGACAGACACACTTTCTTATAATATACTTTTAGAAATGACAGGGGATTGCCCGTCTATAGCTTGTCTAGCTAGTATAGAAATAGCATATTAGCAAGATTAGAAAAAAACACACAAGGGGATCGCCAGTTCTAAAGCGTTTTTTATTTTTACCACTACATACTATGGAAAGTTTCAAAAACTTATGTTATTTTTTCATAACCGTGCTGCCCGTTTTTCCAAGTGGAATTCATAGCGGAAAAAATATTATGTTTCCACAAAAAAGACAGGCCAGCACTTTTTAAAAAAAAGGTTGCGTTTCCGCAAAAAAGACAGGCCGGCCCGTCCAAATTATTCTTCACGTGATCTTTCAGGCCGGCCCTGCCGCTAAAAAAGTGGTTAGATTTCCTTGAAGTGATCACAGACAGACACACTTAGTTACTATGTACTTTTAGAAACGAGAATATGACATGGGATCGCCCGTCTATCTGTCTATAGCTACTATAGAAATAGCATAATACAACAAAACACACAAGGGGATCGCCCGTCCCAAAGCGTTTTTATTTTTATCACTATATCTAGTATATACTACTAGGACTAGTGAAAGTTTCAAAAAATTCTGTTTTTTAATTTTCTTTTTCTTTTTCTTTTTCTTTTTCCATAGAAAAACCGGGCGGCCCGATTTCTTCCAAGTGGAATTCATAGTGAAAAAATTGTGTTTTTGAAAAAAAGACAGGCAGGCTCGTCCAAGTATTCTTCCCGTGATCTTTCAGGCCGGCCCCGCCGAAAAAAAAGTAGTTAGGTTTCCGTGAATTGATCACAGACTGACACACTTTGTTATTATATACTTTTAGAAACGAGAATATGACAGGGGATCGCCCGTTTATAGCTATTATAGAAATAGCATATTAGAATAAACACAGAAGGGGATCGCCCGTCCAACAGCGTTTTTATTTTTACCACTACAGCCTGGGGAAAGTTTCAAAAATATCTGTTTTTTTTTTCATTTTTTTCAATAGAAAGACAGGACTGCCCGATTTTTTCCAAGTGGAATTCATATCGAAAAAAGGTTGCGTTTCCTCACAAAACGCAGGCCGGCCCGTCAAAAATATTTTTCCCTTGATCTCTCAAGCCTGCACCGCCGCTAAAAAAGTTGTTAGGTTTCCGTGAAGTGATGACAGACAGACACACTTGGCTACGATATATTTTTAGAAATACTTTTAGAAACGAGAATATGACAGGGGATCGCCCTTCTATAGCTATTAAAGAAATAGTCTATTAGAAAGGGGCCGGCACCGCCGCTAAAAAAGTGGTTAGGTTTCCGTGAAGTGATGACAGACAGACACACTTGGCTACGATATATTTTTAGAAATACTTTTAGAAACGAGAATATGACAAGGGGATCGCCCGTCCCACAACGTTTTTATTTTTACTACTACAGACCTAGCAGACTCGGGAAAATTTAAAAAACATCTGTTTTCTTTTTCTTTTTCAATAGAAAAACAGCACGGTCCGATTTTTCCCAAGTGGAATTCATAGTGAAAAAAAGGCTGTGTTTCCGCAAAAAAGACAGGCCAGCCCGTCAAAAATATTCTTCCCGTGATCTCTCACGCCGTCCCCGCCACTAAAAAAGTGGTTAGGTTTCCTTGAAATGACGGATAGACATACTTGCCTTCTATATACTTTTAGAAATTAGGGTGCTTTCGGATGGGAAAATTTCGTCAGTCATCTGCAAAATTTAGAAAGAAATTCATCTACCGGCCCGTATTGCAGAAAAGGAGCCTATGGTCAGGCATTTCGGGGTGCCGCCAATGACTGGCTTTCTAGAAAATGCAAAAAAAAACTCTTATGGTAGTACAACCCGGCTGCCGGGCAGTGCGAGCAGCAGGCGGAAAAACGAAAATTTACACAAATTCGAGCCAATTATGTCACCAAATTTTGCAAAACCTGATGTAAAACTCACGAACCAATCGTGAATTCAGAATTTTGTCAAGCTTTGGCGACAAATCAAGCGTAAAAAAGGAAGGATGAGCCGAAGAACAAACAGATGATGATGGACAGGTAGATGAGTTTAGGAACGACTTTTCGAAAAATTTTGCCATCCGAAAGTATCCTAATAAGGGAGCAACCTAGATTAGAAAACTGAACGTCCGGTCCTGCTAAAATACAGAAAATTTATTGATTATTGTGGACGTTTCGCGGGGGTTGGGTCGTGAAATTATTGGTTCGACCCTTGATCATGCTTGTCTGAGCTGATGCTTTGGCCAAGTGTCTCCTTGCTGTTGGAGACTGCTACTGTGAAAATTCAAGTTCAGAAGAGGAAAATAGCGGGTTCAAAACCTGAGTTTCTAACCAGTTATCTTTTAATTTTTGTCAAGAATGTGGGTTGTAAGCTGGCGCCAAAAGCTGTTGTTGGAGTAACGTCTGCACTGATTTACATGTTCTACCAGCACCGTTTTCAGCTCCTACCTCCCCCCCTCCCCCCCCCCCCTCTCTCTCTTGCCTACCTCTCCTTTCAATATTCACCATGATGGCGTCGTCTTACACCCTCTGGAAATCCCCCTTATCTCATGAATTCCGACCCCCTTCAAGTTCCCCATGTAGACCTCATCCCACTTTTAGACCCCCTTGAGTAGAAATCTGCCTGCTTGTTTCCTTGTTCCGAAAAACTGTTAGACCTATTAATATAATTAACCGGATAGTCAGTATGGGCCGGCATATATAATGTGTCGTTAGAGCCATTACGTATGTCCGGCCTAGTATGTAATCGGGCTGTTCCCTTGGCGCCCTTTTCTCAAAAAAGTTTCTACTGTACGACACAGCTAGTATACGGCAGATTATTAAGTTAGTCTCACAGGTTATAGAGCCTTGTAGCGTGAACGTCAGGTCTAGTAGACTTTATTCACTTATCGCGTGCTATCGGGGCGTGCGGAAGGCTGCCACCGAAAATACGAACTGGTGTACGTGCGGAAGGCCGTCACCAAATATTTGAATCTGGTGTGTGTGCGGAAGGCTACTTACCACCAGTCTGGTGTGTGTGCGCAAGGCTACCACCAGTCACACTAGGTGGACTGTGCGGAAGGCTACCACCTAGTTGCTAGCATAACTAATTATTTCCTAACTTCATCTCGCTTCTCTACCCACGGAGAAAGCAACATTGGTAGTCGAGCCTCCCTCCTACCTTCCGCCCTTGGTACGCCCGAACAATATGGCGTATCAAGGTTCTGACCTAGAAAAGATGAGGCTAGACCCTCCAAAGTTCGATCATGGAAAAGAATGGGAGTTGTTTGAATACACCTTTACATCAGTTATAGGTGTTACACACCCAGAAATCCTTTCCATGATTCCGGGCTTTGAGTCTCACCCCTTAGCCAAACCTATACAACTACCCGTACAACCTGAATCTCCTACTGATGCACCTTTCATATCACCCAAAAAGGAAGAGGACGAAGAGGAGACAGTAGTAAAGGTAAAGGATAAAGATAAGGGAAAGAAACTTTAAAGAGAGAGTCAAGAAACGACGAGTGCAAAAACTGCTTCTGCTCCCGTCACTGTCATACCTACGGACCAAAAATCCAAATACAAGTGTTGACGGGGGGGGAGTAAACCCTCGCCGCTATTTGCACTACAATTGGGAGCCAAATATTACATGAGAGAGAAAGAAGCTAGGCTAAATAGATTGCTCTATGCTTTTCTACTCCAATCATGCGCACATGATATAAAGGTGATGACCATAATGAGACAGGGTGATACAGATGGTGTAGCGTGTTTCCTTGCCCTCAAAAAACATTATGGAGGTCTCGACCTTATAAGGTTTGAAGAGGACCAGGAGAAACTATACCATTCGTATCCCAAGAAGGTTAGTGAGGTGAGTAGCTGGCTAGCTGACTACTATCTCACTACTATCAAGACGCAGGAGAAGACGATGGGAATGATACCAGAAATGATGAAGACAGGAATGATTATGATGAAATTAAAACATCTACCTCCTTATCAAGCCTACTATCGCAACACCTGGTGTTCTTTTGCCTACTCAAAGACCTAAGCTGTCAGAATTTCTCTTCAAAGTAGTAGAGCAGTTAGCTGAGAGCAACGTATCAGAGACTAGAATGCATAAAATCTATGTATTCGGTAGTTCTAAGAGTGACCCTATCACTATCAACACAGTAGCAGGAATAGCTCAGGGCAAGAATAAGGGCAAGCTGTCACAGACTTATGGCGAGGGAGAGGATAGTATTAAAATGCTGGAACTGGCTATCTCCTGACCACAAAATAGCTTTCTGCCAACTCAGGTGTCAACTCAAAGATTGTCCCAAGGACAGACACGGTCCCTTGAGATGCCCCATAAGAAGGAGGATTAGGGTCTCTGAGAAGTTGCGTGGAAAGGAGAAGAGAGAGGACAGTCAGAGTGAGAAGACAGACAGACACAAGAAGAAAGAAGGAGCAAAGAAGAAGAAGAAGAAAGAAGGCAGCAGAGGAGAAAGACGAAAGCTGAAAGCAGCAGACTTCATTAAAAAGAAGAAAATGATAAACCTAAACGCTGAATCATCTGACTCCTCTGACTCACACTCTCACTCCGAAAGCGAAGAAGAAGACGAACACCCAACTGACCAGGCCCCTTCTGAGTCTGAAGAAGAATCAGAAGTGATGGTGAGTTGGGGATTCATCACATGGCCATTATGATGATGGGGAGAGAAAGAGAAGAGACAGACAGAGGAAAGAAGGAAGACGACCCCCACCCCCCTTCAACTAACACCCGCATACCACTTTTATCTCACTCATCTAAGCCACCTGGCGCAGGAAGTAGAGAGGGAGGAGGTGGTGAGGGTAGTGTGCGTAGAGGAAAGCAGAAAGCACATGCATCATCTACACAAAACGACTCCACACACACTCGCCCCACTATCCCACCCCTTCACGAGAATAAGTTTTTAACCATCCTTGTTATGGCTGGCGACCCAACTCCCCGAAGCCAAATCATACCTTTGGAAGGGAATTGAGCCCTCAGGCGTACAAGGGTAGGTTACGTAAAAATCCTCGTGAAAGGGTACAACCCTGTCATGTTGCGAGAAGTAGGTGGCCCACCCCTCAACCTCCACGGTAGGCCAGTACGGATAGACAGTTGTCATGTCACGAGCAGTAAACAGTGTGAGGCAACAGTGCCAGACACAGGGGTTAGGTGCTCATGGAGGTTGGGGGCGGCGAGGAAGGGAGTGCAAGGCGTTGACCAAGAGAGGAAGAGAGAGGAGATATTAACCAAGTACAGAGAAAAACTGAACTTAGGATTGCTCCCTCCCCATGATGCTATCTACTATTAACCTGCCAATTTGTTTACACACGTCACATTGTGGAGAGAAAGTACCACCCCTATTCAGCCCAGCATCACAACCACCTCTCTTCTTATTCCTACTACTACTACTACTACTACTACTACTACTACTACCACTACTACTACACACACATAGAGGGAGTGGGAGAAGTAGGGGGAGAAGTAGGGGAAGTAGGAGTAGGGGGAGGAGTAGAGGGAGTAGTTGGTGTGAGAGACCCTGGATTGTCTGTACCTCTCTTGTCTGTGCCAACTTCGATTCACATCACGCCTTTGCGACCTACCACCGTATTACCTAATACACCATCATCATCTTTATTTGGACCTTCTGTGGTCACGGAAGAAGGAGAGCCAGGTAGTGCTGAGTGTAGTAACGTTTGGGTAAAGGACGGAAAACGGGTGCTAAGTGGTGGGGGACTACCCCCCATTGAAGAAATACAAAGGTTAGTCACTGCTCGTAATCAGGGGCTTAAGAGCAGAACTGTGAGAGATGGGTTGATTGCGAGCCAGGAGGGAGAGTATGACGAGTTCTATACAGAGCTATATTATGCTATGCACGACTGCGTTATTACTCTCGCTACTAAACACAATAACCCATTTGCACGGGGCATTGTTTCATCCTTCCCTTACATGGTGAAAAAGGTAGAGGATCTCGAGGCTGTGTTGGGTGGTGTGACACCGCCGGAGGAAGATGAGCCCCAGAGCCCACAAGACATGGACACCACTCTAGAACAAACACAGGACAACCCACAGACTGAGTGTCTATCATGTTGATGGACAGCAACCCTGATCGTAAAACTGACAATAACAATATAGTGTGGGTAGACGATAGTGCAAGCGAAACACAGTCCCCAGATAGATCTACGTTTGTCAGTCTTAAGAGGGCCCCACAGAAATACCGTATCGCGAAAGGGAGCATAAGAACCGAGTACAAAGGAAAGGTTCTAATGAACCTGTCGGGAGCTCATGGGGAGGAAGTCAGTGTCCTCGATGCACATACCACTTACAATCCACATCTAAAATACGGGTTAATTGCCACTTCGGCATGGGTACGTAAGGGTTTCGCCGTCATACATCAGAACAAGCAAGTGATAGTGCTCAAAAAGCCCATTCTTATTGAGGAAGATCAAATTGTGGCTAGAGGGAGAGCACTCCCAAACCACTTGACGGTGTTTGATTCCCCAGGCACTCCACCACTCAATCCTAACGAGTGGTATGAGCCCATGGATTGCCCCGCTACTACGCCCCCTACAAGCGAGACTCCCGAGCCCGACGATGATGACACGTCAGACTCGGGGGGACAAGCTTGACGTCCAACCTCTCATCTTTCTCAGAAAACCAACCTACCTACCTATCACAACATGTACTGTTTGTTGTCACCATGCATCTGCGGTTGGCGATGTGACGTACCTAATACATGCGTACCTACTCTACTGAGATAGATCCTGAGAAAGATGAGAGGGCTGAGAGTAAAGGAGATAAAGTGTCAGATAGTAAAGCTTTATGTCCTGTCGTCCGTCCTCACTATCATGAAAACATACATGCCACTGTGTTCCATCGTATGTGTAAGCACAGAGGGGTAAAAGCCAAGGAGCGAATGGCTAACTATATGGGAGTAAAGATAGTGGGGAAGGAGTGGAGGGAGCGAGTAATGAGATGCGAGTGGTGTTTAAGGAATAAGATAAAGAGAGTGCCTCATTTCAAAGACAATCACGTGGTAGAACGTCACCCTGGGTCCACATATCCATGGACACTCAGGGTTGGTGGAATACCACATCGTGGGACTGGAAGAAGTATAAGTTCACCGTCAAATGTCTTGCATCCGGGTTTGAGTTAGACTATTACCTGAGGCACAATAATGATTTTTTCACGTGCTTCCTTAAGGCCGTTGCCTTCTTCGAACGGCATACAGGAAGAAAAGTGAAATTCCTTACTTGTGACCAGGAATATGGTAAGTATAAGGAGTTTCAGACTTGGATTGATGCATATCAACCAGTCCTCCTAGAGGCTCCGACGGGGGAGAAGCAGGCGGTTGCTAAAATAGAACGAGCCCACCAAACGTGTGGCGGACCCGCAAAGGCAGTTCTCAGCGACGCCGAACTCCCTGAGTCCATGTGGACGGAGACGGAGAAAGCTTCTACCTATTTTGGCAACCTCTTACCCCTTGCCCGTGGTCCCTTTAAGGGGAAATCTCCTTATGAAATCATTCATAAGAGGAAACCCCTTTTGCCTCACTTATGCCCAATCGGATGTGTGGCGTACATGAAGGTAGACGTAAAGAGGTCAAAATGCGAGAGGGGGAGGAAAGTTTTATTTCTCGGGTACGAAGGAAACAACGGCTATTATCAAGTATATGATCCGGTTGCGAGGAAAATATTCGGTAATGTCCGTAATGTTATTTTCGACGTTTGGAAATTGGGAAAGAGGGGGGCTTCTAAGTTTCTCGAAAGAGACGATGTTTCGGGCGAGACGTTTTCTGTAAATTGGCAACAGCCCCCCTCTGCCCTATCGCAACAGATGACCCCAGAAAGTCAAGGAACCGTTTCAGGGGAGGACCCGGGAGGAGAGATTCCGGCGGGGGGAGGAAATCCCCCGGTAGGAACTCTCCCTCTCGCTCCGACCCTTACTCAAGATAAAGAAAGCAAGAAGGGGGCGTAAGCCCAAGGAAAAGCAAGAATTGTCCGGAATGTATGTGGAAATCCCGGCAAGAGCTTTCGGGGAGCAGTGGGCTAGGTTAATTTACGGGGACAAATGGGAGACGGCGATACGGCGGGGGACAGCAACGGCCCCTTCTGCCCCCGCTACCCGTAAATCTAGACGTTTTCCCGCGCATAGTGTCTTATTCAGTGACGACGGTGTTACCGATAAGATATTAGACACGGAAATCGTCAAATACGCCAAAGTCCAACAACAAACAGCGCCAATACCCGAATCTCGTGAGCAAAAAGCCATGACCGCACCACCACCCTTATCGACCAACACAAATCCTAATTCTGATCTCAATACCAACGATCCCGGGTTGAGGTCGAACGTCACCTCAGAATTTGCGTTTGCCGAGGGGGAGAGGGAGAGGGTAGAGGTGCAGAGAGCAGCGCATAAACCGGAATGGAGATCACACGAACAGGCGGAAATTTTGAGTGAAAACATTATCACGGGAAAGAGGACGAGGAACGCTCATGTTGCGGTATGTGCCCGGGAGGAAAACCGGGCGGAGTATTGTCTCGTGAGTGAGAAATTCCCGGAATTCCCCGTAGTACAAAAACCAAAAGACGTAAACAAGCTAGACAGAAAGAATTCGAACAGCTCAAAGAACTAAAGGCGTTTGTTTGGCGAAAAGTGAGCGAAGCGAAAATGTCGGGCACCTATCATTCCTATAAAATGGATAGACACGGTAAAACAACAAGGTACTGCGGATGAATTCCATAAAGCCCTGATAACCCTTAGAGGGGACCTTCTGAAAGCTTATGTCCAGTACCATCCTAAACAGACTTACTCTCCCACAGCCCAGCACAGGACCATTTTGCTCATGACAGCATATGCAGCCTTTTTCGGGATAGACTTATGGTTGATTGACTTCACGACCGCTTACTTGCGCGCGAATCTCCCATATGACATATACGTCAAACCGCCGGCCGAATTTCAGACGGCAGACTATGTCTGGCTTCTGAAGAAGGCCCTATACGGGCATCCGGAGGCAGGCCGTCTTTGGTACGACGTGCTGTCTGGGGAGCTCATAACTGAACACGAGTTCAAGCCTCTCACGTTAGACAGAGCCTCTTTCGTAAAACATGGGAGTAGTCCACAAACTACCCAACTGGTGTCCTTTCACGTTGATGATGGCTGTCACGCTGTATCCCAAGAAAGACACATCAGGATGGTAAAACAGTTCGAAAAGAGATGCTTCCGGTGCAAGGACCTAGGCAAGGCCACTGAATTCAAAAACATTCAGATCATCCAGACTGAAAAGGGGATTGCTTTGCATCAGCGTAAGTATGAGTTGTTGATCTTAGAGGAGTTGGGTTATATGAAGGAGATACCGGCTAAGACGCCGTTCACTTCTGATAACCCCGCTCCCCTGAAGAAGGACCATCGCCTCTTACGCTATGACCTTAGATGCCTGATAGGGATGCTCATATTCCACACTCGGCCACTCCTCATGTGCCCTTTGAGTATAGCAGCAAGTCCAGGTCCCTAATCCGGAGATGTCTTATGCTACGGTGCACCGGATGTTCTTCTGGCTTTTGACCCCGCGAGCGCTATTTTTCAGGAGAGGGGATCGAAATTTACGGAAGTTGCTGGAAACTAATTTCTCGGTTCCTAAAACTCCGGAATCTTGGAAACCCAACCTGGAATCTTGCGCTGCGGCCAACGCAATCGAAGATATCATTGGGAAGCCCATAATACCCGGAATAGACATGCTCAGTGTGCCAGTTCTCGCTCATGTAGACAGGATTATCGCGGAACAACCAGTAGTTGGATTTGTAGACTCGGATTTTGCGGGGGATAAAAACTCGCGAAAATCAAGGTCCGGATACGTTTATTTATTCAACGGGACGCCAATTTCGTGGTTTTCTAAACTGCAATCCGTGATAGCTCAATCTACGTTAGAGTCAGAGACTGTTTCGGCTAATGAGGCAGTCAGAGAACTTCTCGCGTTGCAGCAAACTTTACGGGATATCGGAATAAATCTTGAAGGTCCTACTCTCTTTGAGGATAACGAAGGAACGATGTTGTTATCGGAGAGAGGGCTAGGAGAAGCTAGGACCAAGCACATAGAGGTTCGGTACCATCTATTAGCACAACTCGTGAGAGAAGGAAAGGTCAAACTATTCCGGGTTCCCACGGAGGAAAATATCGCGGATGTATTCACCACAATACATTTTACGGTAGAAAAATTCAATTACCTGGCTGGAAAAATCTCCGTTATGCTTAGTAGAGAAAATCGCGCCAAACTCAGGATAAAATCCTATCAGTTCTCGTATTAGATCTTTCGGGAAAGGATTATCGTCTTTGACTTCTTTTATATCCCGGAGTATGCAATATAATAATTTCTCGCATATTATATATAAGTTGTACATAGAACGGTGAGCGGATCGGTCCAATGCCGACGGAACGGACAATGTACCGGGCCCGGCAATAGCGAGTGGCTGGCCCAAGGCTGACGGATCAGCCAGTGCACCGGGCCCAGTGCTGACGAGACATTGATAACCGGATGGCTCGTTCGTTCGCAAAGCTTGCTCTCTCGCCCCGTTCTGATCTCTATCTCTATACACCCATATACATAAAAACAAATAAGAGGCCAAGCTGGAACTCTATGTTGTGGGTGGACGAAGGGTGTTTCATCACTCCTCGAGAGTTGATAGACCTGGGTCCACTCCGCTCAGAAAGTACAGACCCGCCAATAATTACAGATATAGTGTATTTGTCCTTATATATATCATATTATTTTGTTTTCACTTCATACCCCTCTACGGGAAGCGCTGTCAAATCTATAAATTCATACTACCGGATAGATAAATAGTTAATTGTTCACGTCGATCATACTTTACGAAAGATCTGCACATATGGATATATTATCATACATTTTATTTCCATATGTTATGACTATCTACGTGATCATGTATATATATTAATATTATATGTGTACTATAACCATATTGTGCCTGTGTTACATATCTAATAGGATAGGGGGTGTGTAGGATCTAATCCTCTTCTCGTCGACTAGGCCTAGCTTGACTGGGAAGAGCTGCCCTGTATGCAGTCTACCCAGCAAGTCGGGTAACCACCATCGACACAATCTCTTGGAGAGAGTGAGGGTAAGAGTAACATTAGTATGCTTTGAGTATGTGTTTCTATAATTTTAACAGAATAGATGTATTAGGACCTACAGTCAATTTAATAATTTATTAATACTTTGATCCAGGGGGGGGTGTTAGACCTATTAATATTATTAACCGGATAGTCAGTATGGGCCGGCATATGTAATGTGTGTCGTTAGAGCCATTACGTATGTCCGGCCTAGTATGTAATCGGGCTGTTCCCTTGGCGCCCTTTTCTTAATAAAGTTTCTACTGTAGGACACAGCTAGTATATGGCAGATTATTAAGTAAGTCTCACAAAAACGTGGTCCCCCTGACCGACATGTCTATCCCCTGACCTCACTATCATAAAATCTCCGGTAGTAAACTTGAACAGTTGACAGAGGCCGGATAGAGCCGGAACACTTAAGTAGATCGCTTTTGATCAGGTTGTGAGATTTTACTGAATAAGACTTTTTACTAGCACTGGTATACTAAGGCACATGCCTGGCTGACTTAAGTAATTGTACTGTTACACCCAATCAATAAAGATTAGTTCCAGTCTTATCAAATTGGTAATTATTATCAGTCCTAACGAAAACATTCTAAGCGTAACTGCCGTCTGAAATTATCTAACAGCTATTTTACTGCAATGCTCCCCCTAATTTTCAAAAGGTACTTATTAGAACTGAGTCTGGTGCAGAGCCTATTTCTAAGTGTCTTACTTCGATCCGTTACCAGAGATTCTGTCGGCTGCCTTCTTGAACAGGGAAAGAGTGTCAATTCGTTTAGACAGAACATCAGCTCGGTTTTTCTCAGAAGGTACCCAGTTGATGGCAACCTCCCCCTTCCTTATCGACTCGGTGATATGATGATGCCGCAGCGCAATATGCCTCAGCCTCTTACCGAACACCGAATTCGGAGCAGTGCATACAGTGGCTTGATTGTCGACATTCATAGTCTGCACTGCCAGAAGCTCCGCCTTCAACTGGTTGCCGTTGGACCACGGCATCGACCTGATGACGTTGCGTACCGCCTCCAAGTCGTGGAGCACCTCCGAAGCCGCGTACGTCTCGCGCTCTCTTGAGTGCCTGTTGCTAGATGCTTCTGCGTTGTCGCACGCACCGTGACCGGCCCGTTCGCCAAGAACACAACGCCACCCGTCCTCGAGTACATCTTACTCCCGTTCCCAAGCGAGGAATCGGAATCAGCCTCCAAGGTGCGGTTCCCATCAGACGAGAACATCACCCCCCTATTCTGCACGAATAGGAAGTATCGTAGAAGCTGCTCCGCGGCCCGGTAATCGAACTTGTCCCGATCAGACTGATGCTCAGCCAGCACGCTGAGTGGCAGAACCGACTCCGGCACACTAGCCTTCAGCCACACAAAGCTACCAACGATCTCCTGTGGTGAGTACGCTAGCATAGCTGGCTCCATGATCCAGCTGGCAGCCACGGCGTCTTCGCTGGCATCCATTGGCGCCCATCGCTTCTCTTAAACCGAGCCAGTAGCGTTGCGATGTACTCCCTCTGATGGACAGTCATCGTCAGCACTCCCCCTGCACGACGTACGCCAAACTCCAAAGACAGAAACTTCTTGACTGGCCCAAGGTCCTTTACGTTGCCCCACTCACGATTGAGCTTGCTGACGTACTCACGACGGCTCTCCTTCGACGCCGACACATGTATATTGTCATCTACATGGTACGTCAAAATCTCCGTCTTCTTTGTAGCCTCGTCAATCCGCCCAAACAGTATAGGCTCAACGATGCTCTGCTTAAAGCCCAGGTTCTTTTGGGTAGGAACAACCCTGTCGTTCCAATAAATATGTCCGGAGGGCTTCAATCGATTGACACCACCAAGGGCTTCTCACACCACATTTGGTGGCGTGTATCCTGTCGGAGGCTGTAACCACACCGGCACATGCAGCTTGACTTGGGGAAAGGCGCTCTCCTCGTCCATGCCATAGACGTCCATGTCTTGTAAGACTGTCAGAGCGCATGTCATCCAAACGATCTCGACCCTGCACGTAGGTAAGTCGACCCTGTCATATAGCTGTCATATAGCCACGATGGCTGCCTGAATCCGATCCCAGCGATCCTTGACTTGGTCTCCACCGCTGGGCCGTCAATCGTTTCACGTTTTTCAAAGTCGACAAATCTTGTAGGCACCAACGGTTGTCCAGGAGGCTTGTCCGACACATGCCTTTCTACAATTGCCCCCAACTTAATGTGCTTATCGATGTCCGCGAAGCGTGACTCATTAAACTTACCCGATGCTGTGGCTTCTCGATAAGGAACAGATACAGAAACTAGGTACGCTCCCGAGCTGAAGTTGGAAGGCTTCGTCTTCCCTCTAGCCCTCTTTCCTTCAACTATGTTGGACTCGTCCACAGCAGCACCCGTCCATTCCACAGGCACCCCACGAGCATCCCTCTTCCCTTCAGGCTGTCTCACACGTCTGCCCAACGAGAAGCGAGGCGAATGAGCATCCACAGGCGTCTGTGGCCTCCTGCCACCACCCTCTCTGCCCACGTCGTATTCGTCATCATACATGACAAGTGTTATGACGCCACTATCATCCTCGCGTCCACCTCGTGATGCAACGGATACCTCCTCGTCTGGCGACTGGCTAACGGCTTCCTCCCCGTCGTCCTCTTCCTTCCCAGTGACCACGTTAAGCAAGTTTTGCTCACTTGGGGTAAAAAATGTACCGATGTACCCGTCATCTTTGTTGCCTTTTTCCCAAGTTGGTGTGGCAGTTTGGAAAAGGTGTTGCTTCGACTCAGCCATTCTCCCACGAGGATAGAGGGTAGGCCATCCATGAATCGTAGCATCCCGCACCACCATGTCTGCTGTCGTCACAAGCTTGCTGTCGTAGTAACTCCACACCTTGTACGATGATTCCTCCGTGTTGATGCCCATGAAGACACCTGGTGCTCCCTTTTCTCGTCCCTTTTTGCCCCTTTGTAGAACACGCATAAACATCCAAAAGGCTTCAGGATGGAGTGATGAGGGGGAGGCCTGTTGTAGAATGCCTCATGCCTCGACACCTTTGCTCCTGCCCTCCCCCCTCAAATAGATTCTGTACAACCTTCTGAACAAATTGTATCCCACTAATATCCCTGGCACTGCCATCGACAGACCTTTCTTGGGGTCCCACTTTTGCACCCATGCCAGGCATCCTAAAGGTTGTAAAAGCCCTGTTGGTGGTTTTCGTTTGAGTGTAACCTCATAGGGTGAAAGACCTTTGTGTTTTCCCTTTATCATGGGCGAGATCATTCGTATAACCCATTCGGCTTGCTCCATTTCTTGCCAGAAAGTAGGTGGCAACTGGGCGTCAATTCTCATAGCAGTAGATCGTGTCCCTGCCGTCCTATGCTCACGTTCTGCAATGGGGTTCGAACGAGGTTCGTCTCGTGGTGTGGGTTTTAGTATTATCCCGTTAACATTGCAGAACTCTGCCATGTTGTTAGTTGCAAACTCTCCGTCACATCTGATTTGCTTAACTGATCTGCCTGTCTGTGTAGAGAAGAACGCCACTACCTTCGCCACGAATGGAAGGTAAACGTCCTCCTCTCTTGTAGGTGAAAAGTTGTTAAATCCAAACTGTCCCATCCTATCTTTGATCACTAGCTTATATCTGTTCCCACTTAGGGATTTGATGGGCCACGGCCCACGAAAGTCCATACTCAGGCTTTCCCCTATTTCAAAATCAGAATCTATCCTGGGGTTGTCCTTATAGACAGGTAATCGTGTGATCTTTGTCTGACTACATCCGACACATTCGTGTGGCAATTTTTTCCGCCAGCCCTTCCCTACTATAGTCCTGTTGTTATTCAATGCCCATTCATCCATTACCCTAACCCCAGCGTGCCCTAGCATTCTATGTAGGTCCATAATAGATTTAGTAGATGTCTTTGATCGTACTGAAAAATTTGCGATAGCCCGGGCATTCACTTCCCATGGGGGTTGAACCTTTCGTTTGGGTTCAGTGGCCTATCCGTTGTAGTATCGAGGCGATAAAGCTTGTTAGACATCATCCTCCCTCTGCACAATATATCCTCCTCCTCTATATGCATCGGTTTCTTCAAAAAGAAGGCCTGGTTGTTTTGCATCACGGTTGCAAAACCGTAACCATAATCCAGCACGCCCGGTGACAACAAAGAATATGGTGTTTTCTTTGTCACTAGTGCGTCTTGCACCGTCATCACTCCCCCCTTCGCCCTTGACCCTATTATGGGTATATCTGCTTTCGCCCTCAAAGACAACTTCATGGTGTGCTCTGTAATGCCGGCAAGGTTGACCGGCTCACCAGAGTAAACATCTTTCATTGGCATGGATGTGTGTATTAACGTCCTGTTGCATCCCGAATCTATGATGGTTGGGACTGCAGCTGCCGTTGAAACCTTCAACGCCACTGCATCACTCCTTCTCCGTCCTTTATCACACACACCCACAGACTCATCTACTAGCGTGGCAGTAAAGCGAGTATGTACCCTTGCCTCTACCCCATAAGCAGTTACCGACTCTGACGTTTGTGTCACTTCCTTTTGTTCTGCTAACCTGCCCGACTCTATTGCAGATGTCATTGCGCCCGCAGTAGTCGCCACACTCGTAGAACGGGATGCTTGCCTAATAGGTAAAGTCATCGTCAGATCATCATCTTCAGGGTCGGACGGTACCCGAGCTTCGTCGTCGTCGACTGCTAACGCCACTATGCCTACAGGTTCGCCGTCCAATTCCTTCTCCATACTTCCGTCGTGCCGTTCATGCGCCCCTTGACAAACGCAGTCGTTCCATCGTTCTTCTGCATTGCACGACATATCATCTCTTGCAACACCTACTGAAGTTGTCTCTTGGTCAGGCCGTACTGAACGCGCTTGGACACATCTTTGTCGACAACTTGTTTGGTATATTTTTCCGCGACGTTATTGTAAAGGGCCGGTTCCGGACATTCGTCCGCGCGCCTGACAAACGGAATGGGCACGAACTCAAGCCATTCATGTTCACAATGCATCGGTTCGTCGGCAGTTTCAGCTGACTCCTTCTGGGCCTCCACAGGTGCGCTTTCATCTACATCATCCCTCATCACAAGAGGGCAATCGTAGAAAGCACAAGTACCGTTGATTTGGATGTGAGCGCATTTCTTCAGCTGACGGGGCTCTTCCTCCGGCTTCTGCTTCTTTCTCTGTGGTTCTTCCATACCTGTCTTCTCAGCCGGCTCCGGGATCTGTTCCGTTGCAATGTCACATATAAGTTTGCGGTTTGGCAACAAATTAGTTACCTTCACCAGCTCTGGAGGCAGCTTCATCATCTCCTCCACCTCGATTTGCCCCAGCTCCGGTCTCTGCTCAATCATCTGTTCAACAGCGAGCCCAGCCCATGCGTCATCGATGTCGTCCTGCCTGCCTTCCGCCGTCTTCGCTAGGTATGCAGTTGGCTTGTTGACCACCCTCGCCTTGCGGGGGTCCTTGAGCTTATTATTCGAATTATTACTGTATGTTGAGCGTGTTTGCACACCCCTCCTTTTGGCCTGGCTTTTCCTTCTGATTCGTGTTGTTGCGTCGGGAGGATCCCCGAACCTTGCATTCAGCTCCGGTGTGCGTCGGCTTGTTAACACACTCGGGCCTAAGGCATTTCACACGGCAATTCTTAACTACGTGATTGTCCTTTCGACAATTAAAACAGGCCTTATTGTCGCTCGCGAGGAAAACAGAAACGGCTTGTTGGCAGGAGGACGTACCGTTTTTTCTTTGGTGCTTCGGCGTCTCGGCCGCTTGCGCTATCTCCTGAATGCGAGCACACAATTCATCGTATGTAGGCTTTTCTGCGTCCGGTTTGGACCAATAAAGAGCTCCGCCTACATCCCCTAGAGCTAAGTGTTTGGCCTCTCTTATCCACTGTAAAGTAGCTACGCACTTGAACTGATCTGGGAAGTCTAGCCGTCTCTGAGCTAACTTCTCATACCTATGAGACTGTCTTTCTATCCAGTCCTCTATCTTCGTCTTTTCACCTATCTTGTCGGTGAACATTTCCTGCAGTAGCTTATGGTTAGAGATTGGCCCTAACAACGCGTACTTCTCGCTAAGTCTCCCCCACATCTCTCTCGGATGGTTACCTGCTCTTCGAATCGTCAACATCGCCGGGTGCCCCTGCAATGCATTCGCCAGGTAGGATCGTAATTTCACTATGCAAGAGAGCCGTACCTTCTCCGGAAGGCATGCTTCCAAATCCTCGTACGTAAAGTTAGCGCCCAGAGCGTCGACAGCAGCCTTCTGCTCTTCGAGCGGTACATCTGGGTCCCTGCTCCCTTCCCTTCCACCGCTCTCTTCAGCTCTTGAGCCGTAGGCGTGATAATCGTCTTGAGATCTGCGAGCGGCATAGGTCCATGTGCGTCAGCGAGAAATATCAAAAGTTCGGGTCGACACCCTCGACAAACTGTAAGAATGACCAACGCCATTCTTCAAACGCAGAGGCCTTACCTGGCAAACGTGGGCACTGTAGCGCCACTTGCGTCCGCTCATAGCCCACTAGGCTAGAATAATCCATGACCGGTCGATAATGTGGGGGATTAAACTAATGGACTTCCTAGTTTCAATAAAAACACTTTAATGAGATGGAAATTAATTGTAATGTAACGGAATATAATAAATTACATGGTTTCCTATTCTTACATTTATAGAAACACAATAAATGACTGATAAAGTGACTATAGTATGACTGTAATACAGTGAATCATGGTCACTGTTCTAGATAAAGGATAGATCGGTGCGGTTGTATGTGTTTATGTGTAAATCGGCAATATTACTGTGGTTAAAGGAAATAATTACGATAATAATCTGCATTATCCATTATTGATATTGCTGTTGACATTCAAGACAACAAAAAAAATTGATTTTTCTGTTTTGGTTGGAATTTCAGTTTTGGTTGGAATTTTGATTTTGGGTGAAAATTTGAATTTTTCAAATTAACGGCTATATTCGTCCGCAAAATATCGTAAATTTTCGCGAAATGTTACCGTTAAATTTGAAATTTTGAATTTTTGTCACAAAAATGAAAAACTGTCACAAAAAATGAAAATCTGACACAAAAATGAAAAACTAATTTTTTTTGTTGTCTTGAATGTCAACAGCAATAAATTGGAAATGCTCGGGTAAAAGTGGTAATAATGTGGCAATTCTGAGTTCCACTGTTAATAATAAGAAGGACTAAAATATCACGGACTTTGTGGTCCTACACGGGTAGACTGTGACATTTTGCAGCTGCCAACTGGCGAAAAGGCTGAGGAGACAGATGAAGAGTTTGATGTCGTTGTGATTGAACATGACACGGGACTCTCGCGACCGAACACGCGACCAAGAGCACGACCACCACCCCTTGAGAGGTTGCCAAAAGAAGAGACACCATTGGTAGCTCAGAACAGACCAGTAGGCGTTAGGTCGGCATTACGATCCTCAAGACGGATCCAATTCGTGATAAACATAGACAACGACGTAGAACATAAGCCGAAAGCGCCACGAGATATAGAGGGAAACATCTCCGACAGCAACATAGTTTCAGGAAGGAGAAATAGGAAACCGACAGCACCGAACACACAGACACACACGTACAAACTAGCAGTTGCTGAAGATGACGAAGAGCAGTTTGCTGCTCAAGAAGATGAAAATGATGGGATCAGAGATTCAGATGTGTGTTTGTTTACACGTGTGCTGAGAAAACCAGAGAAGCAACTACGACTGATGCCACAGGTGGTTGAGGCGAGGAAGAAAGAGATACAATGGTTATATGACGCGAAATGCTTACAATTGCCAACGTGGCAAGATGCTGAACGAGACCAGGTAAAACCAATAAGGACAGGTTTCGTTGATGCAATAAAGGTTGATGAAGCGACAGGCGAAAACAAATACAAATCTCGCTTAGTCATGTACGGAAATCAGATGATACCCCTTCAGCACTTCAGCCCGTATGAGACGTCTTCACCTGTTGCACAACATATCTTTCTCCTCACACTGTGTTCGTTGCTGGTGGCCCTCAATGCACTCATAAAGCATATTGACTTTAGCCAGGCATACTCGCACGCCAATATGCAGGAGATATGTTATGCTATACCGCCCGATGATTGCAAAATGCAGGAACGATCGAACATGATTTGGCGAGTGATGAAGGCACTTTACGGTTCACCACAGGCTGGAAGACGTTGATACAATCACATTGCGAGCTTTTTGCGCAGCCTAGGCTACTTGCGGTCTACTGTAGATGCATGTGTGTTTTACCTTAAGGGTGAGGGAAACAGTTTCCCACCGAGGTTAGCTTATGACTCCAGGTCTTTACCTAGGATAGTCTTACTACGTACTGACGACATGCTTGCTTTTTGTATAAAGGAGGAGCAGTGCGCGCTTCTGATCGGTCGGCTGAAGGAGGCACAGTTTCGGTTCTCAGACAAGGGGGATGTAAAAGTATTTTGTGGAGTTCAGTTCCAAAGGTTCCCCAACGGACTGCTGGTACATCAGAATGCTTATATCTAACAACTGCTACAGGACCGTGGATTCGCGGAAGCCAAACCGTCCATAACTCCGTGTACGGAACAGGAGCCGCAACCAGCTGACTCATCTGCGTTGTTCCGTCAATGGCAATTACGTAAGTTGGCAGGCGAGTTAATTGGCCCATGTCCCAGACTCAGCCACAGTTAGCGTATGCGGTAAACAGATCGTTTACATGCACCAGGAGCCGGACGTAGCGTACGGCATGCTAGGGACAATATATAGATCATTGAGGGAACAACGGGATCTATTCTTCCCTTCAAATGTTGATTGGCGTACTATTGATATGCATACGTACGCAGATGCAGATTTAGGCAAATGTAAGTTTACACGACGATCTCGCTCCGGTGAGCTGCAGTTACTCACTGGACCAGTGTTCTGGAGTTTGCGTCGGCAGTCGACAGTCGCGATGTCGACACAAGAGTCGGAGACTATTGCGATGTCTTCCGCAGCAAGAAATACGATCGCAATCCAGAATTTTTGCGAAGAGATTGGAATCCCTTTACCGAGACCGTCAACTGTCTTTGTAGATAATCAGGGATTTATCTTGACTACCTAGACCGGATTCATAGCAGTTATGGATTAGTCCGTTTCGTCAGCAAAGCCGACCAAAAACCGTTACGTTCCGGCCGGTGGCCGGACAGTTCTATTGGCTTTGCCGGGCGCCAGCCCGGCAAATTTACTTTGCTCTTTGTTATTTTGGTTATGCTGGTTCAACTTTTGTTTTCCACATGCCTTTGTTTCTGTTGTGTTTTGCTAGCCTAGCCAGCAAGTGCCATCGTTTCTATTTAGTGTTTATCTACGCGCCCATATGAAATTTGCAAAGAACGCAACTGCTTCCGTGTACGCAGGGTTCATCTTGTCACCAGAAGGGGTGCTTAAGATTTTTGGAGAGAATTCCGCCAAGGATCGACTCGTGGGATGGATTTCGAAAGTAATTGACGACTACCGACAGTTCGACTATGTCCTGGAGGGAGCTAACCTACGAGCTATATCGCTCAACTCCCAAGTTCCATTAGAAGAGAGAATTCCTTAGCTTTCATCATGCCATAACCATTCTCCATGTTGAGTTGGGATGCACTACTCCTGATATAGTTAGTACTATATCTTGCTGATCTCAGTCACTCCATTTTTAGGTGGGCTAGTAGTATTACTTCTTACTCCCCCCGGAGGTTGCTTTCCCTCAATCGTAGTTGTAGTAATTATATTCCGTTCGCGTTGTCAATTTCAATCAATTGAAAAGTAGCTCATATGTTACAAGTCTGGTATTTACTTTAATATCAGACATTTGCTACTTGATCACTCACTTTCGTCGAGATCGTAATCATTCAGCCTGACCATAACTGGTCAACGAGTCGCGCAAATTGTGGCGCTGACAGTGCCTTCGTGAACACGTCTGCTAGATTGTCCGCTGAATTGATCTTCCGGCTGGTAATCCGCCCACTCCTCTCAAGCAGATAGTGATAGTTTCAAGCTAAGCGAGAATAGAGATAGTGATAGGACCAACAACGCAATTCTGTTTGTTAAGTACCCCACCAACACAGACAGACGTAAGCCAATAGATATAGATATCCTACACGCTAGTATAGGACATTTCGGTTTTGGACAAGCAACTGCTTTCGCAGATGCGGCTGGTTATAGAATAGTTGGACTTAGAGGAATTTTGCAAAGCGCTAAGGAAGAGTGCACTACGTGCGAACCATGTTTGATCGGCAAAGCTAAGGTTCTTCCTAGATTTGCGGTTAACCATATTCGCAGAGCCAATAGGTCAGGAGCCTGGCGTGTGATGTCAAGGACAGGCAAGAGAAATAAGTTTTCTGTGACGGACGATTATTCGAGTTACACGTTAGATTTTTATCTTGCCCATAAGAATGAATTTATTGCTTGTCTCAAGAAGGCCATCAGCTTCTTTGAAACACAAACAAGTAATAAAGTCAAGGAAGTACGCTGTGATCAGGAATTCATTGCCCCCGCAGAGGTGCGCAGGGAATACCCAGGCATAATGTGGCAAGACGCAGCTACGGGAGATAAAGATTGATTGCAATCCGGTAGCGCAACGAATGAACCAAACAACAGGAGGACACGCGCTATGCGCATTCACGCTGGATTCCCAACCAATTTCTGGGATGAAATGGAACACACAGCATCCACGCTTTGGAACATCTTCCCTGCAACCACTGGTTCACGTAAGGGTATGTCCCCATACGAACAGCTTTTCGGTAGAAAGCCCCCAAGGCATCAGCTAAAACCTATCGGTAGTAGAGGAGTAATGCACATAGGTAAGACAGATGGCAAAGGAGCTATGCCCGACAAAGTAGTTACATTAGTAGGATACGACATACATAGAGAATTGTATCGTGTATGGGATGGCAAGCGAGTAATAGCTGGCGTTCGTAATGCTAGATTTAACCCGCGCAAAATAGGCCCACTGTCAGGCGTTACCGCCCAGATAGATTGGAGCGACGAATCTGAGGGGGGGAGTGAGAATTTCAAAGACACAATCACCACAGATCAACATTCACCAATGCAAGCCATTTTAGACGATGAAGATGAGGATCAACAACCACACTTCAAAGACCTGACACACGAGCATACGACAATCCAACCACTTGAGAGAGCGATGAGACCAGATTCGCCAACTCACGAACAAGGATTACAGGAAGAGCAGAAATCAGAACAGCAAGATGTGCTCAGTATTGAACAAAGCTTAGCTGACGATCAGGACTCAAACATTAGTACAGGTCCGATACCCCTCATCTGATTTTACTGCCCCAGAAGAGCCTCATACCGATCCAAACCGGTACATTGAGAAGAAGCCCCCGCCGAAAGGACTAACTTGGGAATAGAGCAACAGCGTTAGCTCAGCCAATATAGTTACAGGCAAGAGAGAGAGGGAGCAAACAGACCTAAGTTCTACATCCACTCATCATATAACACTTATGAATGATGTATTGAATGATATGGATGATTGCATCACTCACGATGAAGCAAGCGAATGGTTATTCTATATTCATCTACCCACAGACTTAGTTGAAGAAGGAATGACACAGAAAGACTTACAAAAAGGAATCGACAATGAACTAAAAGCGTTGAGGGAGTTCAAAACCTATGAATGGGTGACGGCCGACGAAGTCAGGAAAGCCGGAGTTAAACCCGTAGGTTTACTTTGGGTTCATAAAGTTAAGACTGACGAAGCGGGAGTAAAATTCGTCAAGTCACGACTCTCTTTACGAGGAGATCAACTTGAGCCAGGTATTAGTTACAACCCCGAACAGCTTTACGTTCCTTGCGCCAACCATATATCAGTCTTATTCAAACTATCAGTAAGCTTAGCCAACAAAATATATGCCGTAGACTTCAAGAACGCTTACCTCAATGCGCTCATGAAAGACCCGGTATATGCTCGCGCCCCACCCGGTGTGACCGAGAAAAGACGCGAAGGCATGTTTCTTAAGATCACCAAAGCTTTATATGGAGCCCCACAGGCGGGCAAAAGGTGGTACGATCTATTCGCAGAACCTTTGAGAGAGCTTGGATTTGAGCCTCTTAAGGCAGACCCTTGCATGTTCATTGCAAAGGGAGTACACGTTAGTAAAGCCATAATTGGTCACACAGTTTTTCACGTAGACGACCTTATATTCATTGCCCCTAGCAAGAAAGCTTATAGCTACTTTTGCGATAGCCTCGAGAAGCGATTCCCGATCAAACGGCTTGGCATAGCTAGAGAGTTCAAGGGCATGGAGATTGAACAGAAGGACGGAGAGATAATTGTGCACCAGCCCGCGTATGCGAAGAAGGTAGTTAAGATCTTCGGCTACGCCGATTCAACGCCGAGCTACACCGGGTAATAAGATCGATCCCGCCCCGATGCACATTTCGGCCAAGCTCAGACAGTTTTCAATTCCCCAGATAGTCGGTAGTCTCCTATTTCTAGCGAAGATGACGAGACCGGACATCGATGAAGCTGTAAACGCCGCGAGCGTTATGCAGACAATCGACGCGGGAGTTGCTTATGCGCGTTTAGGCAAGTGCATCCGCTACTTGAAAAATTTACGGAGTTTGCGATTCAAATCGGGTACAAGATCCGGGTTGGTTGAACAAATGGTTCGTCTCCCATCGATGTGTTGGGCGGCTTCCATTCTGTCTCCGCAGCCTCATCACCAGCCTTGCCTGCCATCGCACCAGTCGAAAGCCCTTCTCCCCCATCCCGTCCATCCGTAAGGGCCACTTCAGGTTCGTTCGTTGTCCCAGCCACCCCATCCTCCGGTACGGTTGTCGCCCTTTGCTCTTGACCACGTCGTATAACCGCTTCCGGACCCGTCTGGTCCTCTTCCCCACTGCCGGATATTATCGAAGTCCCAACCATCGTCTTCTTCTCTTCCTGCGCAATAGCGTACTGTGGCGGAAACTGTCGCGCTCTCACGAAGGATCATTCGTTCGTTGTCATTTCCAGCCTTCTCCAACGCCTGCATAAGGGCCTCCCAGCTTATATCTATCCATTCCGCCACTTCCACGGTCGGTTGCATCATCAGATCACGGTTGTACCTTGGCATCAGTCCGGTCTTGCCAGTATCCGGTCTCTCGTGGAAGAAGCGCAACATCCTCTGATATGCAAAGTCCGCCCTCATGACTGCTATAGTCGATGCATGCACTCTGAATCCCCTTCCAGGAGCTGAGCCCTCATGTCCATCACCGCCTTCCACGACGATTTGACACCTTCCGTTTGAGTATATTTGCAAAAAACTTTGTGGGTGTTTCAGTCTTGTGCCTGACACCATTGGCCGCAGTAATTAACCAGCTTGCATTGGCCGCACTTCCTCGTCGCATCTTTCGCACAGAACTCGCACTCCCTCGGGACCCTTCGCAGTATTGCTTCCGGGGTGTCCACTCCTGCCCCTCGTTCGAGCCCTTTCACGTACGCCTCCCAGTCACTTGGTACCACCTTGAAATTGTAGAACCATCTCCAGTAGCGTAGCTCACTAACGCAGGCATTATTAAAACACGTCCAGAAGTCTGCCACGTTGACCCTTCCATTACTCAAGTCCCCCGGTACCACTGCTTCATCCTCACCTACGTATATCATCGTGCAGGGCGACGCCATGAATGCAAACGCCCGCTTCTTTCCATCGCCCTTCTCTCCGACCCTGACGAGTCCTCCCCCATCCACAGACGGTGCCAAGTAAGCGTCGAACGTTAATGGGATCTCCATGTCAGTCGTTGTCACAGCAAGACACGATACGCCCTGCTCACCGTTGCTGACTTTCTTTTTGCCACCTTTCTCTCCCGGCTTCGAGTTATTCTGGGCCACATTTCCGTTTCCACTCGGCTTTTGGCTTGGAATCTGTTTCTGGTTTCCGTCTGACAGTAGCTTTTTTCTGTAGCGATCCTTCAGTGTCGGGCACCTTCTTTCTTGGTGGTCGTGCCCCGGGATTCTGCACTTAATAGTGCATGTGAAGTACTTGTGCGGGTTCCCACAGTTGTAGCATTCTAGCTTTCTCCCTTCCCTTGCTGGGTTTTCCTTTGCTCGCTGCTGCTGCGTTGCCACCATCGCCGTACCCATCGCCCTTTCCTCCCTGGACATTACTTCATTCGCAATCACTCTCCTCTCGAAGAGTCGCCTGAAGTCATCCCATGTAGCCGAAGGCGCAGCAACTTGAGCATCTACTAGTAGGAAGGACTTCCATAGGTTTCTATGCTCACATTTTCCAAGTGCAGTCTTAATAAACTGCATACGCAGCGTAGCGCTAATCGGTTCCCTGTGAGCTTCCAGGCACTGGCAGTGCGACTCAACGTCGCTTAGTTGAGCTCGTAAATCCTCTTTACAATCAAATTTCCATCCACAGATCAAGTTGTTCCGTTGCTGCTTCTGGTGTGCGTCGTTTCCTTGGTACCGTTTACGAAGCATCCTTAATAAATCCTGTGGTCGAAGTTGCTCTTCCCTTACTAGGTGCCTCACAATGCGCTCAGACGCAGCACCATATTCCAGTCCCTTATAGATCCACATAAATATCTGAGCCCTTCTGTCCAGAATTCTTCTTCGTTGAGTCGGAGTCAAATCGTGTTTCTGGTCCTGCTGTTTGTTGTCAGCATCCCCACGCCTCTGTCGCGCAGCAGCTTCCTTAGCTTCCTTGGCATCCGCCCGCAGTTCTGCTTCGACCTCGATTCGCCGTTGAAGCACCTCGGGCAACTGCCTCACGTACTCTCAGCATTCGATCGACGCAAGGTCCGCCCGAACTTGTGCGTACCAGTCGTCCCAGCTCCGTCCCGACACACCATCCTTGAACGTAGGCGCCTTTCCTTGTAGAATGGCGGTCGCAGCATCTTTCAGCGCAGAAGAGGGCATAACCCTTTATATTAATACTTTGAGCAGGAACGGTGTTCAAGACCGGAGCACTTTGTGACTTGCTTAATTAGGCAAATCTGAGATACCTTACTAAGACACAGAAAGAGGTACAAAAGGCGCGCTCTGAAAACGCGTGTCCTGACCTGACTACTTCAAGTGGCCTAATCAGTCCTAACGAAATACTTCAAGTCCGATGACTAGAGTCAGTCCTATCAGTAAAGTTTAAGTTCCTCAATTGTGAAATTACACGGCCTATTGAAGATAATATCGCGGATTCTACAAAAAGAAGTTGGTAGAAAGTGTCAAAGCCATGGAGAGAATGTCTCACTACATGGGGGTAAAGATAGTAGGGGCAGGGTGGCGAGAGAGAATCATGAAGTGTGAGTATTGCTTAAGGAATAAGATTAAGAGAGCACCACACTTTGACCAGAACCATCATATAGTAGAACGCCATCCGGGGCCGGAGTTCATGTTTCTATGGACACTCAGGGATGGTGGAATACTATAGCATGGGATGGTAAACTGTACAAATTTACGGTTCAATGTCTCGGTTCTAATTTCGAGCTCGACTATTATCTGCGGCATAAGAATGAATTGTTCCCGTGTTTCCTTAAAGCCGTCACGTACTTTGAAAGGCACACGAACCGGAAGGTTAAATTTATTACTTGTGACCAAGAGTATGGTCGTTACGAATCTTCAGGAGTGGTTGATACCAACCAAACTATTTTATTTGAGGCTCCTACAGCCGAGAAACAGGCAGTCTCAAAGATAGAATCAAACCAATGGTGGTCCCGCACGATCCATGCTTAGTGATGCGGATCTCCCTCCGTCTTTCTGGACGGAGATGGAGAAGAATGCCATATACATCAACAACGTACTCCCGATAGCCAAAGGGACCTTTAAGGGCAAGTCCCCCTACGAAGTTATTCACCGTCAGAAACCTTAACCACATCATCTCCGCCCCACTGGTTGCGCCGCTGTGATGAAGGTTAAGGCTCGATGAGGTAAACGCGAAAGGGGAAATAAAGTAGTCTTCTTAGGATATGAATGTAATACCGGATATTATCGGGTTTATGATCCAATTGCACGGTTAATACACGGTAATGTTCGGGATGTTATGTTCGATGTCTGGAGGTTGGGTAAGCGGGAGGCTTCTAACAGCCTTGGCGGAACAGCAGGTGGTGATATGTTTTCAGTCGAGTGGGAATCGACGAAATCACCTGCTGCTCCGACCACTGACACCCACCCTTCTGAGAAGAAAGTTGGCTCCGAGGTACCAGAATCAAGCGGTAGTTCATCTACTCCTCTCAACGTAGACGTATCTAACGCTTGTAATCGTATCCCGGATGCCCCCACTAATCCTATGATACAACCAGCCCTTCCAGCCTTTCCTCACCTGAAAGGACAGAATAGTGATGATAGTTCTGATGACGAAAATCACGATTTCAGTAACCTCCCCCAGCTTATTCCCTCCACTCCGTCTTCCCGGATTGTAGGGGGTACAGGTCAGGGGGAGAAGGATGAATCCCCCGATAGTGTCAAGGTAGTGGGAAAGAGTGGGGAGCAAAATCCAAACTTAAAGTTGTTTTAACTGGGAAGGTAGTACAGATTCCGACACGAGCGTTCGGGGAAGAATGGGCTAAGACCACTTATGGGGATAAGTGGGACACTATTATACGTAAGGGTGTTACTCTTGATCCGTCTGTCCCAGTAACCCGAAAGACGAAACGATTCCCTGCTCACAACGTTAAGTTTGATGATGGAGTAACGGAGAAAATAATAGATGCTGAAATTTTGAAGTACGAGGTTTCAGGGGGAGTAGCAGAGCCCCCAGCCCTCTATTACGACCTCAGCAGGCTATTGTTGAACCGGCACGCCCAGATCCCAATTTTACGAGTGAATTCGGCCATGCCGAGGGGGAGAGAGCTAGGATAGCCGCTGAAAAGGACAAGCATCCTGCGGGGTGGAGATCTCATGAACATGGAAATATTTCCCTAAAGAACATAATCCCCGGTAGAACCAGGAAGCATATCTCGGTCTGCGCGAAAGAAGAGAGGATAGATTATTGTCTGGTAGCGGAGCAAGTCCCGGAATTCCCCGTTGTGCAACAACCGAAGGATAGAAGTCAGGCGAGAGAGACCGAAGTCAGACAGCAAGAGGAACTTAAAGCATTTGAATGGAGGAAAGAGAGCGAAGCGAAAGATCAGGAACTCCTATCATCCCCCTGAAATGGATAGATACGGTCAAGCAGCAAGGTACATCCGATGAGTATCATAAAGCTAGGATCACTTTGAGAGGAGACCTCCTGAAAGCTGGCTTGCAGTACGACCCTAAACTTATCATTGCTTATGCTGCATGCTTTGGAATCGATCTCTGGCTCATAGACTTCACCACTGCTTATCTGCATGCTAAGATGCCTTATGATATCTATGTCAAACCTCCCCCGGGTTTTGAGAGAGAGGGTTTTCTGTGGCTCCTCAAGAAAGCTCTTTACGGTCACCCGGAAGCCTGAAGGTTGTGGTACGACCTGATGCCAAAGGAGATGATCGAAAAGCAAGCTTTTATCACGTTCTCTCTTAATAGGCCATCCTTTATTAAGCATGGGAGTAATCCTATGAGCACTCAGCTACTCTCCTTTCATGTTGATGATGGACTTCATGCGACAACTGAAGCAAATCACATAGGGTTAGTAGATAGTCTGAAGTCCCACGGGTTTAGATGTAAGAACTTAGGAAAAGCCACAGAGTTCAAGAACATTCAGATTGTGCAATCTGAGAAAGGGATTTTACTGCACCAACGTAAGTATGAACTACTCATCCTAGGAGAGTTAGATTATATGAAGGAAGTGCCAGCGAAGACCCCTTTCACTTCTGAGAACCCTGCGCCACTGAAAGTCGGACATCGCCTGTTCAAATATGATCTTAGTTGTCTCATCGGTATGCTCATCTTCTTGGCTGTCCACACCCGTCCTCTCCTCATCTGTCCGTTAAGTATAGCAGCAAAACACCAAGTCCCTTCCCCGGATATCTCTTATGCCATGGCTCATAGGATGTTTCTATGGTTACTGACCCCCAGAGCTCTGTTTTTCAGACGGGGTGATAAGCGATTAGTTAAGATGTTGTCTGAGGGTTTTCGTGTTCCTAGACTCCCCAAATCCTGGAGACCGGCGAGGGGTCCGTCCGCTGAGAAGGCATTAGGTCTTTATGCGTGCAAAGTTATGGAAACCAATGATTTCAGTGTCCCCGTGATAGCTAATAATAGAGAAGTTGATCAATGAGCACCCTCTTGTCGGGTACGTTGATTCAAACTTCGCTGGAGAGAAAGTCGCGAGGAAATCTCGTTCCGGGTATTATCTTCCTCTTCAATGGTGCACCGGTAGCTTGATTTTCTAAACTTCAGACTGTCATAGCACAGTCGACCTCGAGTCGGAGACCGTATCGGCTAGTGAAGCGGTCAGGGTGTTACTTACCCTGAGACAGACTCTCAGTGATATCGGATTGCCCCCAAAAGGTTTTACCCCCTTATTCGAGGATAATGAGGAACGATCATCCTATCGGAAAGAGGATTGGGGGATTCACGGACCAAACACATAGATGTAAGATACCACTTACTCGAAAGATTGGTCAAAAGGGCAGTTGTAAAGTTATTCCGGGTACCAACGGAAGATAATATCGCGGATTTATTTACCAAGATAAATTTTACGTACGAGAAATTCAATTACTTGGCAGATAAGATTTTGGTGAGGTTGGTGAAGGAATTTCTTGCAAGTTTCGGGAAGGAAATCGCGCTGTAAGTATCAGATATTTTACGTATAAATAAGCACGCTATGTTCATTTCATATTAAGTTCCAGTATATTGTATTTTCCGCATACTTTATATTGAGGGGGGTGATGTAGGTGAATATGGCGCCGATCTGTTGGATATTGCGTTGCTCCGGATGTTTCGTGTTCTGGGCCTTCATCGGGACATTTCATCTATGCCCTCCCCCTCCCTTCTCCAATAATGATATATATTCCCTAATTTAACCTAATTACAATCTCGATTTGTCCGGGGGGAGGAGGAGGAAGTCAGAGTTCTGGTGGCGATCCATCTCTACATCACCTACGACGATCCGATTGTTTTCCCGACGAAGTACGTTCGTGTTCCCGGGCTGACGAGAAGCCCTGGAATACGAACTACACTCCGTAGAACTCATCTTCTCTATAGGTAGTAAAAAGTAGACATGTAGAACTTATGCTCATATTTACATATATAATAAGAGGCCAAATCGGAACTCTGGTTGTGGGTGGGACGAAGGGTGTTTCATCGCTCCTCGTGAGTCGACAGACCTGGGTCCCCCCCTTCAGAAAGGACAGACCCGCCAAGTAGTAAATTTTTTTTAGTTTTTACCCCCCTTACGGGAAGAGCTTCAAAATTTTGTTTTTAATTTATATTGATAGGTGCGATACTTATAGATTGTACATATGTATCATCATAGGAATATTACATATTTATGTTATCACTTCTTTAGAGGTCATCACTATAACTATGTACTTTCACATGATCTATATATGTCTATTACATATTACTTTTACTCATTCGTGAGGTAGGGAGAGTAGGGAATTAATCCTCTTCTCGTTGGGTAGGCCCGACTATACCACAAGCCTGCTGCCGGCCCGGCCCCGGCCCACTGGCTTGTATGTATTCTAATTGATGCATACTCGTTGCGGATAGAAGGGTAGCCAACCCCGACATTATAATACTTCTCGGAGAGCGTGAGGGTAAGGGTATATGTTTTGAGTTTGTGTTTTCTCATCTTTCACAAAATAGTATTAGATGGTGTAATTTATATAGGACCGGCAGTAACTTACATATTAATTTACTTTGTTTCAGGCGGAGTGTTGGAACTATGATCTTCATTAATAGTTAAGGACAGGCAGTATCAGAGTAACAGTGGACTCGGTAGAGCCATTACTTACGATCCTGCCAGTCAAGTTATGTGGCGTGTTCTGTTGGCGCCTTTTCTTATTAAAACTATAGGACTGCTGATAGAGTGTTCAAGTGTAGCTATCATAGTCAGGTCATTATGGACGGTTGATAATAGTGGTCTAACACTTCCGCACACACACCAGACTGGTGGCAGCCTTCCGCACACACACAAGTCATGTTCAAATATTTTGTGACAGCCTTCCACCGATATGTCCACACGTTCTGTGGTGCAGCCTTCCGCACGCACCGATAAGACGTTATAAGTGAATAAAGTCTACCATACCTAACGTTCACGCCGCTACAAGGCTCTATAACATGTGAGACTAACTTAATATTAATAATCTGCAGTATACTAGCTGAGTAGTATAGCACACAGTAGAAACTTTATTGCGAAAAGGGCGTCAAGGGAAGGACGCAAATACTTAGTAGGCAGGACATAAGTAATGGTTCTAACGACACGCATCACATATGCAGAGCAATAGTGACTAATCTAATTAATATATTAATATGCTCCAAGAAGAACCACCGCTGCTAATAACTTCATTCCTACGAAATCCAATAGCGCAGCAACTATGTAGCAACAATTGTAATGTGTGTTACAGCGCCAAGTAACATGCTTTGCATGATCCAACTAATGGCTCTACCAACACCGTTACTTCGATACGGCCGGTCCGCTAAGTATTAACATCAATTAAGATTACTAAGTAGTTCCAACACTCCTCCTTTAACAAAGTTGATAGGTAAAATTACTGCAGGTTTTTTACGCAAACACTTTTAACAATAGAATACTTGCCACTAGTAGGAATAAGTGGGAAGCGTAAGAGGAAAATGAAAGTGATATCAAGAGATACAATTAAGAGAAGCGTAAAAAACAAGGGGGGGGGGGGGGAAGCTAAAAAAAATTCAAAGAGGGAGAAAGAAAAGGGAAATCGAGGAAGGCTGAAAGGAAAAGAAAAACTAGTAAGGCTACAAAATCAGTAGTAAAATAAAAACTGTACAAGAAGAAGAGAAAAATAAGAAAATAAAAGATGTGAAATGAAAAAGAATTGGAAGAAACAGAAATATGTAAGAAAGAGTACTGGAAAGAACAAAAGTCAGAAAGGAAGAAGGAGAGAAGGGGAAAGAAAAAAGAAAGGAAAAAAAAAAAAAAAAAAAAAAAAGAAAGAAAGCTTATAGATCAGAAACTGAAGCCCAGAAAATAGAAATCGAAAAAGAAAGAAAAAGAAAAAGAACATGGATTGGATGCATGTGATAGAAGTAGCGCTGACAGCAGTAAGACACGAAGTAATATAATGAGCAGTAACAGTAGTAGCAGTAAAATAGCTATACATGTAAGAGGCAGTGGTACCATACGAAGCAGCGATATCAGCAAAGAGAGGAGGAGGAGAAGAAGAAGAAGAAGAAGAAGAAGAAGAAGAAGAAGAAGAAGAAGAAGAAGAAGAAGAGAAGAAGAAGAGAAGAAGAAGAGAAGAAGAGAAGAAGAAGAAGAAGAAGAAGAAGAAGAAGAAGAAGAAGGAGGAGGAGGAGGAGGAGAAGAAGAAGAAGGAGGAGGAGGAAGAGCAGGAGGAGGAGGAGGAGGAGAAGAAGAAGAAGAAGAAGAAGAAGAAGAAGAAGAAGATGAAGAAGAGCTGCACAAATGCTTATGGGCTTTCCAGGACACTATGTAAAATTGTCACATACTCATTTTGATTCATCTTCAACGCGAAAGCTCCGTGCTTCGTGCAAAAGAAAGAAAGACTTGCTCCAGGGAGGGTTGATACACAGAGTACTCCTCAATTGCGTAACGGGACCCGGCATTATGCAGTTCCCGAAACAGAGCCGACAGTTTCATGTGGCCGACTGGTATCCAGAAGCGAAGCTGACCGCCGTACTCTTCCAAGAGCTGGGGGCCCATTAGAGAAGAGTCTACGGCTTGGTTATGGTGCCGGTCCGCCACAAATAAGCCTAGGAACCAAGCCCGTACAGCAGACACAGCTTCTTCTGTATCAACAGTCCGCAAGGAGCAGCAATAGCCCCGAGCGTATTTGCGTTTGAGTTGTTGCGATGTTCCCAGACAACGCAGACGCCCTAAAAACAGAGAGGACATTTATCCTTAAGCATCGTCACTTAGAGAAAATGGACAAAAAGGAAGAGTGATAAACCAGCCACAAGAATCCCGATGCGGTCGCATATTGACTCTGCTTCAGTCATAGAATGGGTAGTCAATACTGTCGACCTTTCGTAGCCTGCAGTTGAAGTGGAACGCAGCACATGCCATAGTTTACGACGTGAGACAGGATCCATTCCCGCAGAGGGTTCGTCCAAAAGCAGGGCTTGAGGCTTGCCTAGCAACGCTAGAGCCACCGCAGCCTTCCGCTTTGTGCCTCCGCTACAGTACATAAGCTGCCTGTTGGCGAACTCCTCCATGTTCAGAGCCTTCAACAGCTGTTGCACCTGCCTTCTAACTTCCTTTTCCTCGATGCCCCTCATCCTGGCACCCATGGCAAGATGCTCATAGCAAGTCAACTGCTCCTGAAGACCACCAGACTGACGACAAAATCCGACCCTACTATGAATGGGAGCAGCAGCAGATGGTTTTCCGTTCAGCCACGCCCGTCCTGCGGTAGGCACTACCTCCCCGCTCAGCATACCGATAGACGTTGACTTTCCAGCACCGTTGTGACCCAGTAATCCGAATATCTCACCTCTAGGAACACCCAACGACAAGCTACCTACCGCGACCTCAAAGGTTGGCCCGTTTACTGTGGCTCTGCCATGATGCGAAACAGTGTCTGTAAATCTTGGCTCACCGCTCAGCCTTCCCTTTTCTTGTTTACGTGGGAACACCTTACGCACTTGAAAAAGGCAAATTGGATCAAGAGAGTGCATGGTCGCTCGTGTTGTCTGCTCGAGACTGAGTTTGACTCGCTCCTCCTCTGCCTTGACGTCCGAATCGTCAACCTCGCCACTAGACGACATGGAAACCAAAGGCTCACTTGGTCTGGTTTGAGCTGCAATGTTTGCATGGTTTATTGTACGTGCCGCTTCATTCATCTCTGCACCATGGCTATCGTTGGCGTCAGCCTTGTCCGCAGCAATAAAGGATAATAAAGGAGGACTGGTAAGCTGGACCGAGTGTGGCCAGATCCAGCCATCATACCAAATGCGCGCAAACAGATAGACCCAGGTTCCAATGAAAAGTGCTCCAAGCGGAAAGCCGAGTCGTTCAGGGCGCAGTACCAACCAGACTGAATGTTGTGAAGTGCAATCGGAAGCACCAAACAAAACGCATACACTATCTTGATGCATTCTCTCGGAGGCTTCTATGCCTAGCTGTAGCAAACCCCAAAAGAGCCCAAACTGGGGCGATAGACCAGCAAAAAGAAAAGACATCCATCCACTGGTCATAAACGCACTCTCACTGTCCGTGCGCGAGAAGATTCCAGAAATGACCACAGCTACGATAAAGAGAAACAAACTTACAAAAGTTCCAAGAATAGAGAGAGCAAGCTGATAACTTGGTAGTTGAAGGAAATGGGCTGCGAGAAGGTAAGCCTGAGAATTTGCCGCTGACAATGAAAAGAGAAAAACCAGGATGGTCCCTAAGGTATTGGCACCCAGCAGAAGGTTTCCTGCGCTTCCAATTACCGCAAACAAGATAAGCGATAGAGAGATCGGTAAAACATTCATTACGAGGTCAAAGAATAGAGTATGAAGCCACAGCACTGGTGGGAACAGCCCCAGGGAACGTTGAGCAGCAAGAATATGTAGTTCCTGTTCCTTCATGACACTCGAACCCCACAAAACTGCAAGTCCGCTGAACCCCATACCCAACAACACCGAGAGTACCAACGCACCGCTGGATAAGAGGTCTGCAGCTTCATAGTGAGGCCAGGGATGGTTGATTGCTTGAATTCCCCATCCCAAAGACTGAGTTGTGACTTCTTGATTGTAGCACGTACCCTCTGATGGCTTTTGCGATAAATCAGGGTCAAGTTGTCGCAGAAAATGATTCCCCAGCCAGTTGAGAAGAAATGCTTGATTATGAACCAAAGATATGTTGCTAAGAAGACGATAGTATGGCACCATACGATAGTCGACAGCCAGACCCACCTGCGTTGGCTTCGACATGGCTGACATGTCAGATTGGGAATGAGCGAGCCAGTCCAACATGAACTGGGACTGAAGAATATTGCTCGTGGACCCGTTGGAAATCCAAAGAGGAACAAGGCCTGCAAGTACAGTGAAAGGTGCAAATGGAAAATCATGTTTGTCTTACCAGCACTGCATGCGCTTTGGGCCAGATGCGTCTGATCACCAGATGCTGCGTAAGGAAAAGTGGACCACAGGTACCAATCGGGCTGCTCTTGGAATTCTAACGCGAGGGACGGTGGCTGTGCAGCCAAGTCTTGAGTGACATCAGTTGTGAAGGCGAATACAAAAGAGACATATAAAACAGGAATCAAAAGAGTTACAAGCAAAGCTTTCCATTGACGTTTCATGAGCAACAGTCGCTTCTGTGTCAAAGCGAAGAGTTGGCGACACCACAGAAGGCTCCCAGATAAATAAGAGCTGTGCTGGTGATATTCTGGCACTCCATTTTGAATGTTCGATCTTTTGAGCTCTTGTTGACCTTGAGCGCGTGGGGCATTCGAAGGTAATTCGTCGTGCATAAGTGGATCTACCAACTCCCTGTCTATCAGGGGGTGCTGTGGTGACAAAAAGACGGGACGTGATGATTTCCACTTGCCACTGATGAATCGTGCATATAAGCTCTTGACTGGCACAGCTGCCCCGGTTGTGCTGCAAGCAAGCGCCTTTTCATCTGTCTCTCCTTCTTCGCTCAATCTTAAAAAAACCTCTTCCAGAGAAGGCACAGAAATATCAAAAGATGCTAATCCCACCTGTTCGTTAAAAAAAGTGTCTTCAAGCCATTCAAACAGGCGAGGGAACGTAGATAGCTGGTCCATAGGCAGGGAAAATAGCACAGCAGATCCAGGACGGGACAAGTGAGCCAAGTCCCGGCTGCTGTTCGACAAGTTATCATTTTCCGAGACTGTGACGTTTGTACCTTCGGAACCCAAATGTTTGGCACCTGCTACCAGTCCCTCAACATTCTTTCTCAGATGTTGAGTTTTTTGGGTGCTATCAGCGGAGTCCTTCTTTAGCTCACACCGCAACAAGTAGCCAATACCCAATCGCTCCTTCAAAGCTAAACTGCGGGAAACAGGAACTTGCAACCTTCCATGTGACAAGACGGCAATTCTATCTGCAAAGTAAACGAGCACACATCACAGTTAGCGATAGGATCATGATTGCCATTGTTGTTGACCGCCAAGTAACTCGGCTTCATCCATCAGGTGAGTCGTTAAAAGAATTATGCGGCCCGATTTGCGACGTTGCAGCAGTCTCCAGATGGCTCGTCTGCTCACGGGGTCAACTCCTGCGGTTGGCTCATCTAAACATACTATCTGCGACTTGCCCACGAGAGCTACCAGCACAGACACTTTCTTCTTTTGTCCGCCACTCAAAGTGCCGTGCGGCTGATCCAGCTTGGCTGTGAGATCCATTTCTGAAGCCAGTTCCTCGATGTGCTCTTGTGCCTCTGCGAAGGACATACCACGCAGTCCCGCGAAGAAAGCGAGGTGTTGCCTCACAGTGAGCTCTGGCATGAGAATGTCGTCCTGTGGGCAGAGACCGATGCCCCACTGCTCACGGAGCATGTCAGAGGAAACCGAACTGCTAGCTTTGCGCTCGTTTTGCACAAGCATAGATCCGGACGAGGCAGTAAGCACTCCTGTTAATATGTTTACCAGTGTAGTCTTCCCAGCTCCGTTTTGCCCTGGTACACATGCACATGTTTTGGCACTTTCCAGTTCAGGTCACTACTTACCGATCATTGCAAGAATTTCTCCGCGATGGAGCTCCATGGAAACTCCTTCAAGGGCATATCTGGAGGGCAGCTGGGTTTCTCCAAATACACGCCAACAACGGCAACTGAACACACAACATACCACAAATCTACATAGCTGGTCGCAATATTTAGCAGTAAGGAGGAACGAACGGACGTAAGTGTGGAAGCTTCCCCCTCCTTGCTAGTCTCAGTGTACATCTTCGAGAGATCACGCATAATCAGCGATCCTTGTCCCATATCACTTGCCACTGTTTCCTGTTCCTGCTTGCTCTCTTTTGCCTCTGAAAGTTTCAAATCCTGAGTCTCGACATCTGAAGCGGTTGCGCTCGTGAAAAGATTCGCCAATTCTGCTGACTCACGATCCTCGCCTAACAATACATATGTGATGTCCTGATGGATGCGTCAAAGATACCGCTGAGAGATTTAGCGCTAATCAGCGAACGACATTTGCGACAAGGAAACCACGGTGATCTAGGTACGCCGTATTGTGAAGGTAAGACTGCATCCAAGTAGTATCCCAACGTGAAGTAGATGACTGTGTCGACTGCGAGCAGGAAGATGATAGAGCCGACTCTAGGATGGGGCAAGGCATCGCCAGGCTCAAGCAGGATCCCGAAGATAAGCGAGAAAGCTATCGGGGAGGATAGGCAGGCACATGAAATGGCGGCTGCAGAAGAATGAGGCTTCAGCAAGTAACGAGGAGCTAGCAGTACCAGCACCGCAAGATTGCCAACCTGTAAAAACCAAAGTTACTGAAGGAGGGGAATTGCTGCAATATACCTGTCCTGCCACCTTGGCCTTGTTGAAACAGACGCTGACCAAGAACGAGAATGCAAAAATGGAAAGCAAAAAGAGGGACAGTGAGAATGCAAAGACAAGGAGTCGAGATTGATCCATTATCTGGCCCCACCATGTGAGAAAAATTAGAAGCAGGAGCGGACATAAAGACACAATACCATATGTCCCTATCCAACCAAGTATGAAAAGATTCCCTTGCAAGCCCATCACCTTCATTGCTTCTTTCCGCTTACTTTCTTTCTCCTCCACCAGCTGGTACATAAGCTTTTGCATGAGAGGCAGAAAGCCCAGCACTAGATAAAGTGGGGCAATCAGCTGTAGGGTCCCTTCGTCCAAAGCTGACGCCTCTGTACCAGTCGTAGGAAAAGATTGGAAACTGAAAGCTGCGGACAGATATTGCGCTTGCAGCCTCGCCACATCATTGCCAGAAAGAGAAGATTGTGAGGCTCTAAGGCGGAAGATAGCAGTATTGAGAGCATGCTGCAGAGTCAGGAATCCTGAGCTGGAGTAGAGAGCTGACTCCATCGCCGCCACATCCCACTCAATAGCTTTCTTATAAACACTTTTGTCTAGTTTTGTCGAAGGAAGCGAAGAGCCGTTGAGGCGCAGAACGTAGGTGGTCTGATTTCGGAGTGTCACTGACGTGATGTCCCTCTCACAGGGACCAGTACCGCATTCTACAGTCTCAAAGATGATCCCTGCCCAAGGCCGTACGGGCCTGATGGCAGGGTCCCTCGCGTTCATATACTTTGTGAAGTACTCGTCCACCGCTTCCCGTGATTCGAGACCCAGCACCGTTCTGTCGAGCTGAGATTGTGTAAGATCGCTGGTTACATGCTTCATCACTTGCTCTACTTCGGATGTTTCCGAAGCATTGGTCACGGGCGCATACAAAAGAACGCAATCGCCGCCGCTTTGACGAAGAAGAAAGGACGATAGAGGGAGGCTACTCAGTTCTGTTGGTGGAAAGTTATCTGGCGGAATGTATATGGCCGAGCTTAACACCTTGAGGATCACGATGAGAGCAAAGGTGAAAGCTGGCATTACCATCTCGACCACAGTCTTTTTCCTTTGGGCCCATTTCAAGTACAAGTTTCGCTGCAGAACAAGGCTGAGCTGGGTGTAGTAGCCTGCAGCTGCCATAGCAGTAGAGTGCAGTGTCGTAGTAGTAGTTTAGTTGGAAGAAACAGTCTTCTTTGCAAAGACTATGTTCCTAAGCATAACCAAAAGACAGAGTGTACCAAACAAGAAATAAACATAGAGAAAACTGAATAACTAGGCTTCTACCTTAGACAAAGGTATAACTTACTAGCTATACTTTTCACGTGGACGTTCCCTGAGTCCAATTTAAATTGTTCTCTCAATAAAAACGAAGAAGAAGAAGAAAACAACAAGAAAAACTACAAAACACCTATTTTGCAACCTCGGACGAGAAAAAGCCTGAACATTGTAAATGCCTGAATTTCAGCATTTGAAGCCATGCCTGAATTTCAGCATTACGTAGTCCGGATGTTTGATATGGTAGGACTGACTATGAATGATTGCCATTAATATTACAAGTTTTGGTCCAATTTGGCCCATCAGGCCTAAAATCAAATTAAGAAATTCTGGAATGAGCTCATTTCTAGCTATTTGAAGATATCAGAACTAAATGATGCTACAAGAACAACTAGAAAAGTTGCGACATGTGTCGCGCAAGTAACATGTGACTTTATGTACCTAGTGTTCTCGTCACTTTCGCAAGTTCCTCGAACACAAGAAGAAAGATTCTTGTTTTTGGACTTTTTATCGACGTTCTTTGCTACCAATAATGTCAAGTGATGTCCCTGGAGAAGCAAGATCAGCAAAGCGTAGGGCTGCAACGTCTGCTGCTTCATCCCGTGCGTTATCGACCATCATGGCGGCAGCCAGTGCGGCGGTTGGAAACTCAGCCTCTTCCCAAGAGCACCCTGTCACCCACCGTCATTCGTGGTTAGGGTACCGAGCATCTCTGTAATTTCTCTGTACCGTCCACTTCGACTTCGGCAACAAGTGGAGATACCTCCGCCTCCCTGCACTCGTCTGGACCGGCGTTGCTTGTGTCGTCAGTCAGCTCGCCAGCTGCTGGAGGAATGGTCGTTGCAGGTGCGCCAGCTCCGGCAGTTGTGGGAGCAGGGTTGGTTGCTTCGGGTCATCATGGTGTCGCCGCACCCGCTGCGGCTGGGCACATCGGTGTCCCCACTGGTGTGGGCGCAGCGGGCGGGAGCACCGTACACGCGCCCGTGATGATTGATACATCTCAAATGGGTGCACTAATGCAAGCTTTCATGGCTGGGGGAGGAGCGAGTAGTGCAGTTTGTGATTATAAGTGTAACATAGCCTGTGTGGCAAGGTGATTACTAATGATGTACATGTATTGTACGTGTGTTAGGCTGTCTTACCGAGACAAGCCCTGGCCAAGACTACTGCACCCGCCACGAGGAGCAGAGCCTGCAGAAGGTGGATGGTGCTGGCTGGCCTCACCCTGGCAGGATGGAGCAGATACTTGCGGCTGTACTGGACATGGCGAAGAGCCAGAAGAGATCAGAGCTATCCACTGACTCAAGCCTGCCCATGATGTTGGAAGCAGTTGAGGAGAACGCTGCTTGTTCGATAATACTGGCGCTACTTACTACTCACAATGGTGGTGAGTCCAAGTTTGAGGATCTTGGTGTGTTGATTGCGGCAGTGGTCAAGTATTTCAAGACTCGCTCCGCTGGCTACGGTGTGGAGGATGCACTCAAGATCGCCAAGGCACACACCAAGAAGGTCGACTCCGCAGTCTGGGACGACGTGGAGGAGTACTTTACGCCTGCATGCCCACTACTCAAGAGGAAGAAGCTGGGAGGAGCATCAGCTGCGAAGGATCTATCATCGTTCAGATGCTACAACTGTGGGGAGTATGGTCATCTGTCCCCGAAACGCCCGCTTCCCACGCGTGACCGTGACGAGATGCGTGACCCCCGCAATGTTGGTGGAGCCCGCGCGACCCCGTCGCGCCCGTGGGACAACATGCCCGCTCGCAGGTAAAGGAACATTATTGACGTGCATGGTGGCTACTTGTCTGGTAAAGCAGTGATAATATTATTTGGATCGGTATCGGTTCAGTAACGTAGGAGCCGATTGAATTGATATATGGTCGAGACTGGTTGACCTATAGGTGGTTTGGTATTAAGTTTATTAAATCAGTTTTCTTTTCAAACTTGGAATTATTTTATACATTAATATTAATGCTGCTGACAGTCCGGGTTAGATTATTAAATTCTTCTTATATATATAGGACACTTGATTGGCAATGTAGACTCTTAAAGTATATTATCCGGACAGAGGGGCTGATATGCTTGAAATACGGCAGTATTAATGAACAGGTGGAAAGGATAAGGCAGTCACTTGGCCAGTTCCCGAAACGCTGCGTGTGGTATGATCAACTGCAATGCATGGTGTGCAGTTTTTGCAAACAAAAGTTTCACACTTATTCGTCTTGCCCGGGCCTACCAACTACAGTAGAGGCTAAGGACAGAATAGAGTTCGTTGAGAATTTGATCAAACAACCGCAGGTAAGCCTTGATCTATATCGGGACATGACACTGCGGCAGGCGCTTGAAACTATGATAAAGTTAGGAAGTGAGCTCAACAAAGGAAACCCATGGGCAGACACATCGGCCGGGCCTGATAGGCTAAGGAGACAGCTTGGTTATTGGAAGTCGATGGGAACTTCAAGTGTTGTCATTTCCTGGATTGCGTATGGACTTGATTTTAGGTTTGAAGGACAACACATTCCTGAAAGGAAATTTTTTCGTAATCATCCAACGTACTTTGCGAATGAGCAACTGGTTGATGAGTTTGTGCGCAGAAATATAACATTAGGTAACTTCGAGGAAGAAGAGCCTGAAAGGCTATGGTTGGTCGAACCGATGCAGGTGGAGATAGATCCGCTCTGCGTGAGAAAGGCAAGGGTATGTCACGACAAGAGATATCTAGGCAAGTTCAATGCTGTCAACCAGTTCAGATTGGAGACACTGAAGAGAGATTAAGACAAGGTAGTAAGAGAGGATTTTTCAATAATTGTGACAGATTTAGCATCTGCATATTACTCCCTAAGGATGTCAGAGAGTGCGAGAAAATTCATGGGCTTTTTCCATAAAGGGAAATACTACACCTCGAATGTTATGACATTCGGACTTAGGAATGCTCCCTTTTGGTTTCACAAGACCACCCGACCTATGGTTACGTTTCTGAGATTTTTGGGCGTACTGGTGCTAGCATACCTTGACGACTTTCTGTGGAGTGCGCCAGGTAAAGTGATGAATGAACTGGCGAGTTGTGTGAGACTTTTTCTGACTATTCTTGGATGGGGATTAAATGAGAAGTGCAGATGGGAGGGTGAGTTTGTTGTGAAATGTTTGGGTGTTATGATTAACACTAAGGGGATGACATATGAGGTGCCTGACCACAAGCGGGCACTCATGCATAATATGTGGGCAGAATTCAATGCTAGGCTGAAGGAAGGAGGCTTTATTAAGCTAGAGGATCTAGAGAGAGAGGTGGGTAGAATAGTCTCGCTATCGATCGCATTGGAGCCGGCACAGGCTTGGACCCGCTCTCTATATGGCTGTATGAATACAGCGCGGGTGCGGGCTGCTGAGTATGTAATAATTGATGCGGGCGCGAAACACAGCGAGGGGGTACGCATATGCAATACGTGATTGGGAAAGGTGGAGTGCAACTATGAGCCTACCTGCGTTCCCCGCGAGACCTGAACAGGTTGCGGCATACTGCATCTACCTACTCTCGCACATGCGTTATGCTCAGAACACCATTAAGTACAAGTTGTCGGCCATCTCTAGTCAATATGCGATGACTGATTCTGTCACCAACCCAATTCACACCAAGCTGGTGTATGAGGTTAGGAAGTATGTGCTTAGGATGGCTCGGCCACCAGTAGGCAAAATCCCTATCCCGACTTCCATGTTGCTTCGCTTTATTACCGTCATGGATCCTGCCAGCTGGTGTGATTTAAGAGATGTAACTATGATTATTATTATGTTCCTTGGCTTCCTACGCCGTGAGGAGGCAGTGGCGTTATGCGTTCAGGATGTGCTGGTGGAGAAGTATGAAGGAGATCGGGTATTGTTTATTTATATCGAGAAGAGTAAGACAGACCAGTATAGGTTGGGTGATACTATTGTGATTAGTGGCGATAGGAAGTCGCCTTTGTGTGCACTTGTATGGATGACGTTATGGTTCGAAAACCACATGTACAAGCATGACCCACAAGGGCCTTTATTTCCAGCGCTGCCGACACATTCGCGCGTGGGACCCAGCCACCTGTCACCTAACTCTGTCAACCACACTATGAACTCGTGGCTACAGAGGATCGGGGTGGACCCAACGCCGTACGGCACTCATTCCTTACGGAAGGGGGGCTGCACTGCTGCTGCGAGGGCGGGTATAGAAATGAGGCTGTTGAAAAGACATGGCAGATGGAAATCTGACTCTGTGTTTCTATATATATATGATTCATTTACGGAGAAGCTTGCTGTGACTAAGACGTTGTATAAGTTCTAATCAATAAAATTGTTCTCTCTTTATGCTTCGGGGCATTTCTTACCTTTGACCTGGAGGGGAATGCAAGCATAGGAAGAGGGTAGCAAAATAGTGTTTGTGTGAACAGAGTGTAACACAACACCTATTTTGCGACCTCGGACGAGAAAAGCCGGAACATTGTAAATGCCTGAATTTCAGCATTTGAAGCCGTTTCCACAAACATGTTTGATATGGTAGGACTGACTATGAATGATTGCCATTAATATTACAAGTTTTGGTCCAATTTGGCCCATCAGGCCTAAAATCAAATTAAGAAATTCTGGAATGAGCTCATTTCTAGCCATTTGAAGATATCAGAACTAAATGATGCTACAAGAACAACTAGAAAAGTTGCGACATGTGTCGCGCAAGTAATAAAACATGTGACTTTATGTACCTAGTGTTCTCGTCACTTTCGCAAGTTCCTCGAACACAAGAAGAGAGATTCTTGTTTTTGGACTTTTTATCCCCACCCACCCACCCTTTAGTTATGCAGTAAAGTTTTGTAGCGTAACTTGATTACTTGTAAGTGTGATACGGGACGGGCGGATCTGTGGAGAGGAAATGAGACATAGATATGGGATCTAATAAGACAGTGATTTGTTGCAAGTTGCTGCGTGGGATAAAAAATTTAATTAGGAGAAGGTGCTGGTTCATGTATTTTGAGGAAAGAAAGAAGAAGGGTGCGGGTTGGAGTATCGGTAAGAGTTGTGTTGCATGACGACTGGCGTTGCGTCGAAAATAAGGATGGAGAGATTAATTTAAAAAAAATTGGAACAAGGTGCAGATTTTATTATAGGTATGACTTTCTGACCCTGGGGGGTGGTTTCGGTTCTTAATTTAGATAATTTTGAATGTTTGAAGCAATGATTAATATGAGTTCGTAACGTTACTGCATGGGTGTGATGATTTTTGTTGTTATTTTAACTATTATTAATTACAAATTATTTTCGCCGCTATTATTGTATTACTTTACTAATGCCTTGCTACGCATCAGGAGAGGCTGTTCAATAATTCATACTCAATGTGTTTGCGCGTCTGAACACTTTGAAGGGCCCTGCACATAGACATGTTACATAGGGGGATCAGATAAAGCAGTGCTATACCTGTCTGTGTGGACGCAGTCTCAACTCTAAGCCTTGGACACGTGGCCAAAATGCTACCTATGAGAGTGTGTATTGTGGAAGCTTAATGTGTTATAACAGGGATTGGAGTGTCTGTATTATGAATGATCACTAGCAGCGTGTGCGTTTGAGGTCATTACAGGTGGTTTTATTGTGGTGAGTGGGAGTGGTTTGGGAAGGTGACGATCATATCTGTATGGGGAGTGTCTTTATAAGCTGAGTGGATGTTTGTTAGTGTCAGGTGCTGCTGTGGGTTGAATTATGTTGATTTGGATGTGTTGTGAAGGAAGTTAGTACAATTCCCTTATGCGTTCCTTACGAGTGTGTGTTACTCTGTGTTGCACACGTTATGCGTATTGATCGATGACTTAACGTGAAGTAGTGCTGTGGATATATTGATTCGTCCACTTCGTGTATTTAGTCATTTTCAGTGTGGGTAATGTGTGGTTGTTCAATGAGATGTTAAGGGAATGTTATGTCTTGACTGAGTGTCTGGTAGTTGTTGTGCATACTTAGATTGTGATGGTCATCACAGGCTGATACGTTTGTATTATGTGATGATATCATTTTGAATGAGGTTGACAGTGTGTTGGTTGTTTGTTTAGGAAGGAGCTGGGCTATATGACGCTCATTCTGTGTAGCTTAGCTAACGTGTGCATGCGTTGGTGAGTTTTGCCGTCTGCATCCGGCCGTGGGGTGTTGTTGAGGGATGTATGTTGTGTGCTGTACGTGTTTATGCTTGATACAATGTATGTGTGTGTTGCTTCCTTGCGTTGGGTGACTTCTCGCCTTGGTGGGTTGTGTTAGTAGGGTAGATTGTGTTGTATCATGTGATCGAATGTCGGACCTACTTATTATATGAATATGTTTTTTATCATATTATTCTGTTTATCTCGTTAAGTGTGGCGCAACTGGGAACGCACCAGGAATACCCGTTGTACTCTGTATATATATGTGAGGTGACATTTGCATATGGTTCGGTGTGTATTATTATGTATGAAACATGGTTATTCTAGTTATTGGGTGTATCCGTAACGAATTTATTTCGAGTCTAGATAGGATAGAAATAGGCAGAATCTAGGCAGTGGTAGTGGTGGAGTAGCAAATAGAAACCCCGAACCAGGTTGTTCCCTAATAAGGACGAACCTGGAGGGGAATGGACGCATAGGAAGAGGATAGCAAAATAGTGTTTGTGTGAACAGAGTGTAACACAACCGGCCAAAGCTCGCCCCAAAAACGCACCAGTGGCCAGACTTTTCTGGACAGAAAGCTATCACGTGGCCCGACAAAAAGTGCGCCGTCGTGGTAAATATTTTCGGAGTTGGTGGTATTCTTTTCCCTGTTTATGCGGTAGAAGGGGACTTATTTTCGTTCTGCTTTTCGGCGATTGCTGCCATTTTTGGGATCATTGTGGACACTTATGCATAACTGTACGCGTACGTTATACGTACGTATACGGTGATAATACTGTAATAAAGTACTAGTAAGGCTGTAAGGTTTCGTGAAAATTAAAGTCGCAGGGGCTAGAGGGGGGGTGCGACTTAATTTTGACTACAGTAAAAAATCAGGTTTTTATTGCACCCCTACCCTAAATCAATTTTGGTGAAAAAACTAACCATAGCTAGACTTGCATGGAAAGAGAGGTGCGACGTAACGTTAACTAGACTCACCAAAAAGTGAGGTAAGTCACACACCCCCGTGTGACTTTTCACGGAACCTTACTGTAACCTAATGATTGCGAAAATCAGCGATACTTACAGAAAATAATTATAATTTTTATGATCATTTTCAAGAAAACACCTCCTAAAAAATATTATTATAGTTCCAAATTATCATTTTTCAACATCAAGAGAAATCAAAGATAATAAAAGAGAAATCAAAAAGGAAAATTAATTATTTTACATTTATAAAAATATTATTACATAATTATAAAAGATAGTTAGTAATTTACTACATGTACAGCAAGTAGATAAAGAAATGAAGGAAGCATACAATAAGTATTTTCCAGAAGCAAATGCTCACGAAAGTTCTTTAGAAATTTCACTAGATAGTAAATGATAGATAGATATAGAAAATCACACAAGTTCTGAGATAATCAAGCATATGAACAATAAATGATATAAAAATACAATGAACGAACTATATAAGATACAAATCTGTATTCAAACAAAAGAACAACTAAATATGATCATGAGAATTGCTGTACATAATTTATAATTAATTATTTTACATTTATAAAAATATATTCATCATACTATAAATAGTTGAGACAATGCAATGACCAAAACTATACGAAGAAGAAGCAAGACGAAAGATAAATAACGAGCCTGCTCTCACATACTACTACCGCCACCAAGAAACGTTAAAAGAGGAAAGAAAATTATAGCATTAAAATAAAAGCAAGAGTTCAAATGCATAGAGGAATACAAAAAGAAAGTACAAGAACTGGAATACTAAATAAGAAAAATAACAATATAATTAATATAATCTATTATTTTTTCATCATAGTAAAAATATTTTTCATCTAAAGATATATCACCCATATAGAAGCAGTAAAAACATTAATTAGTTATTTTTAGAAAAAGTATCTTACTTTATATATACATAATAGTAAAATGTACAAACTTCCTTTACCACCCAGATCAAAAAAGTAATATGTTCAACTCCTTCAAG
>WBZZ01002453.1:257500-259029 GCA_019918135.1 Paulinella micropora | reverse complement strand
TCCTCCCGTGTAGGCAGGTGGTAAGGGATTACCATATGCTCCTCCTCCTCCCGTCTCTTCTTGTTCAAATCCTCCTTCATCTTCGTCTCCTCCATATCTTCCTTCATCATCCCAGCCCTCTTCTACTCCTCCTCCTACTCCTTCATCTCCTCCTCCTCCTTCATTCAATCCTCCTCCTCCTCCTTCATTCAATCCTCTTCCTCCTCCTTCATTCAATCCTCTTCCTCCTCCTCCTCCTGCTTCTTCTTCTTCTCTTCTTTGATCTGCCTCCGAGAATTCACTCACTTCGGCGGTCTCTGTCGACATGATGTCGTAGTAGTGATTAACAGGATGACAGTGTCAGCTCCTATGTTTGGTTTTTGTTCGTTTGTGTTCTGTTCCTCCTTCAGTCTGTAGGCATCACCCCCCGGATAGCCGGTAAAAAATACCTTTTCCTGGTGACAGGCGCACCAGCTTGTTTTTCAGTATTATTTGTCCGGATTGGACCTGATGCCATTTTATTCCTGGTCTGTTGCCGTTTTCCTTTTTGGCTTCACTGAGCTAATACAACGAGACATCATTCTCATTCTTGAGGACTGTGTTTGGTTGTATTACCGACTTTTTACGAGCTATCGTTGGGGGCATTATATTTGGAGTCCACATCACTAGGGTGATTTCTTTCTGCTTTGCCACACAGGCAACAGAGTGAATTTTCACTGACCTGTCTCACACGGGGACGTCAGACGAAAACAAATACTCCAACACAGCTCCCTCATAACTCTTTCACAAAACAAATAATTTGATTGGTCTCAAGCAGGTGTCTCGTACCCTCTAGCCCAATCAGTATCTGTGTGCTCACAAGGAGACATCAGATACAAACTCTCTGTCGTTCTTGCTGTTCTCACACAGAGACCAAGAAGAAGGAGGTGGACAGAAGAGTGAAGGAACACACACAAAATACAAACAAGCATAGGGACAGGAGCACAACACTCTACCCTTCTAGTTGTGCATTTATCTGCATTATCTCACACATACGTCAGAGTATTTTTGCAACTCTCTGATCGTTTTCTAAAGGTAGGTCTGAGAACCTATCCGACCGACTGTCGACTTCTCAAGGAGAGCTTTTCTAGCTTCTCTATTACTATCTGTGTGTAGGTCCAAGTGCCTCATACTAGATACAATATAGAAAAGAAGGAGGAGAAAGTAATCTGAGTAAGGAGAACAAGAAATCGAAGAAAGTCTCAAAGACTATTTTTCTCAAACAAAAACAAACATACAAACAGTGTTTCATAGAGGACAGGGAATCTTATCCTACCCTCTCTATTAGTTTCTATCTTCACTAGTCAATCGACTGAAGGAGGAACAGAACACAAACGAACAAAAACCAAACATAGGAGCTGACACTGTCCTCCTGTTGATCACTACTACGACATCATGTCGACAGAGACCGCCGAAGTGAGTGAATTCTCGGAGGCAGATCAAAGAAGAGAAGAAGAAGAAGCAGGAGGAGGAGGAGGAGGAAGAGGATTGAATGAAGGAGGAGGATGAGG
>WBZZ01002453.1:227500-252500 GCA_019918135.1 Paulinella micropora | reverse complement strand
TAGTCCTCTCTCCGACAATAATATCGTTCCTTCGTTATCTTCGAAGAGAGGAGTAGGGCCTTCAAGATTTATTCCGATATCCCGTAAAGTTTGTTGTAATGCAAGGAATTCTCTGACCCTCATTTGCTGAAACAGTCTCGGATTCTAATGTAGATTGAGCTATCACGGATTGCAGTTTAGAAAACCACGAAATTGGTGTCCCGTTGAATAAGTAAACGTATCCGGACCTTGATTTTCACGAGTTCTTATCCCCCGCAAAATCCGACTCTACAAATCCGACTATCGGTTGTTCCGCGATAATTCTGTCTAGATTAGCGAGAACTGGCACGCTGAACATGTCCATTCCGGGTATTGCGGGTTTTCCAATGATATCATGGATTGCGTTGGCCGCTGCGCAAGATTCCAGGTTAGGTTTCCAAGATTCCGGAGTTTTAGGGACCGAGAAATTGGTTTCTAGCAACTTTCGTAAATTTCGATCTCCTCTCCTGAAAAATACCGCTCGCGGGGTCAGAAGCCACAAGAACATCCTGTGCACCACAGCATAAGACATCTCCGGGTTAGGGACTTGGGACTTGGCTGCTATACTTAAAGGGCATATGAGAAGTGGCCGAGTGTGGACAGCCAAAAAGATAAGCATCCCTATCAGGCATCTAAGATCATAGCGTAATAGGCGATGGTCCTTCTTTAGGGGAGCAGGGTTATCAGAAGTGAATGGCGTTTTAGCCGGTATCGCCTTCATATAACCCAACTCCTCTAATATCAACAACTCATACTTACGCTGATGCAGAGTAATCCCCTTTTCAGTCTGGATGATCTGAATGTTTTTGAATTCGGTGGCTTTGCCTAGGTCCTTGCACCGGAAGCCTCTCTTTTCGAACAACTTCACCATCTTGATGTGCCTTTCTTGTGATGCAGCGTGGCAGCCATCATCGACGTGAAAGGACACCAGTTGGGTAGTTTGGGGGCTGCTCCCATGCTTTACGAAAGAGGCCCTCTAGCGTGAGGGGCTTGAACTCGTGTTCAGTAATGAGCTTCCCAGACAGTACGTCGTACCAAAGACGGCCTGCCTCCGGATGACCGTATAGGGCCTTCTTCAGAAGCCAAACATAGTCTGCAGTCTGAAATTCGGCCGGCGGTTTGACATATATGGGAGATTCGCGTGCAGATAAGCGGTCGTGAAATCAATCAGCCATAGGTCTATTCCTAAAAAGGCTGCATAGGCTACCATGAGCAAAATGGTCCTGTGCTGGGCTGTGGGAGAGTAAGTCTTTTTGGGGTTGTACTGAGCGTAAGTTTTCAGGAGGTCCCCTCTTAGGGTTATCCGGGCTTTGTGGTCATCCGCAGTACCTTGTTGTTTTACCGTATCTATCTATTTTATAGGAATGATTGGTATGCCCGACATTTTCGCTTCGCTCACTTTTCGCCAAACAAACGCCTTTAGTTCTTTGAGCTGTTCGAATTCCTTCTGTCTAGCTTGCTTACGGTCTTTTGGTTTTTGTACTACTGGGAATTCCGGGAATTTCTCACTCACGAGACAATACTCCGCCCGATTTTCCTCCCGGGCACATACCGCGACATGAGCCCTCGTCCTTTTTCCAGTGGTATGTTTTCACTTGAAATTTCCGCCTGTTCGTGTGATATCCATCCCGGTTTATGTGCCGCTCTCTGCACCTCTACCTTCTCCCTCTCCCCCTCGACATTCTGAGGTGACCTCAATCCCGGGATCGTTAGTATTGAGGTCCGAATCAGGATTTTTGTTGGTCGACAAGGGTGGTGGTGCGGTTGTGGCTTTTTGATCGCGCAATTTGGGTATAGGTTCTGACTGTTGCGGGGCTTTGGCATATTTGACGATTTCTGTGTCTAATATCTTATCTGTAACGCCGTCGTCAAACAAGACACTATGTGCGGGAAAGCGTTTAGATTTACGGGTAACGGAAGCAGACGGGGCTGTTGCTGTCCCCCGTCCTATCGCCGTCTCCCATTTATCTCCGTAAATTAATCTAGCCCACTGCTCCCCGAAAGCCCTTGCCGGGATTTCCACATACGTTCCGGACAGCCGCTGTCTTTCTTTGGGCTTACGCCCCCTTCTTGTTTTCTTTATTTCCCCCTGCTCATCACTCGGCTGAGCAACTTTGGGACTCGGAGGCTCTAAGGGGGGCGGGCTCGTGCTCACGAACACCGGTCCCTCTTCTGCCTTGCTATCCGCGTCAGTTTGCGGAGTGTGGAGTGACTCATCAGGGGGGGATTCCAGAGTGAGGGTCGGAGCGGGAGGGGAATTTCCTACCGGGGGACTTCCTCCCCCTGCCGGAATCTCTCCTCCCGGGTCCTCCCCTGAAACGGTTCCTTGATCTTCTGGGGTCATTTGTTGCGATAGGGGAGGGGGGGGCTGTTGCCAATTAACTGAACATCTCACCCTCAACATCATCTCTTTTGAGAGACTTAGATGCTCCCTCTTCCCCAGTCTCCAAACGTCAAAGATAACATCACGGACATTATCGAATATTTTCCTCGCAACCGGATCGTACACGCGATAATACCCGTTGTTTCTTTCATACCCGATAAGTAAAACTTTCCTCCCCCTCTCACATTTCCCCCCTCTTTGCGTCTACTTTCATGTACGCCAGATATCCAATGGGGCGCAAATGACGCATAAGGGGTTTTCTCTTATGAACAACTTCATAAGGAGATTTCCCCTTAAAAGGGCCGCGGGAAATAGGTAAGAGGTTGCCAAAATAAGTCACTGTGGAAGCTTTCTCTGTCTCAGTCCACATGGACTCAGGAAGATCGGCGTCGCTGAGAACCGCCCTTGCAGGTCCGCCGCACGTCTGGTGGGCTCGTTCTATTTTAGCAACCGCCTGTTTTTCCCACGTCGGAGCTTGAAGGAGGACTGGTTGATTTATAACAATCTAAGTCTGAAACTCCTTGTACTTACCATATTCTTGGTCACAAGTCAAGAATTTCACTTTTCTTCCTGTATGCCGTTCGAAGAAGGCAACGGCCTTAAGGAAGTATGTGAAAAACTCATTTTTATGTCTCAGATAATAGTCTAACTCAAACCCAGATGCAAGAAATTTGACGGTGAACTTGTACTTTTTCCCGTCCCACGATAAGGTATTCCACCAACTTTGAGTATCCATTGATATGTGGACCCCAGGGTGGCGTCCTACCGCATGGTGGTTGTCTTTGAAATGGGGCACTCTTTATATTCTTCTTTAAGCACTACTCGCATTTCATTACTCGTTCCCTCCACTCCCTCCCCACTATCTTTACTCCCATATAGTTAGCCATTCGCTCCATGGCTTTTACCCCTCTGTGCTTACACATACGATGGAACACAGTGGCATGTATGTTTTCATGATAGTGAAGACGAACGACAGGACGTAAAGCTTTACTACCTAGCGCTTTATCTCCCTTACTCTCAGTCCTCTCATCTTTCTCATCATCTATCTCAGTATAGTAGGGTACGTATGTATTAGGTACGTCACATCGCCAACCACAAATACACGGTGACAACAAACAATATACGTCATGGTAAGTAGGTGGGTTGGTTTTCTGAGAAAGATGAGAGGTGGGTTGTCAAGCTTGTCCCCCCGAGTCCGACGTGACACTGTCATCATCGTCGGGCTCGGGGGTCTTACTTGTGACGGAGGGCGTAGTAGTAGAGGGACCTGTGGGCTCATACCACTCGTTAGGATTGAGAGGTGGGGTGCCCGGGGCATCAAACACCGTCAAGTGGTTTGGGAGTGCTCTCCCTCTAGCCACGATTTGGTCTTTCCGTAATAAGAATGGGCTTTCTGAGCACTATCACTTGATTGTTTTGGTGTATGACGGCAAAACCCTTACGAACCCATGCTGAAGTAGCCGCTAACCCGTATTTAGGTGCGGGTTGTAGGTGGTGTCGGCATCAAGGACATGACTTCTTTCCCATGAGCTCCCGACATATTCATTAAAACTTTCCCTTTGTACTCGGTTCTAATGCTTCCTTTTGCTATGCGGAATCTGTGGAGCCCTCTTAAGAATGACAAACGTAGACCTATCTGGGGTCTGTGTTTCGCTTGCACCACTATCGTCTACCCATACTATATTGCTACTGTCAGTTCTGTGGTCAGAGTTATAGTCCATCAACATGATAGAGCATTCAGAGTGTGGTTTGTCTTGTTCGGGGAATGAAGTGGTGGTGTCTGTGTCTGATGGGCCTTGGGGTCGTCTTCTTCTGGAGGTGTCACTCCACCCAACACATCCTCGAGATCCTCTACCTCCTTTACCATGTAAGGGAAAGATGAAACGATGCCTCGTGCAAGCGGGTTGTTGTGTTTGGTAGCAAGGGTAAGGACGCAATCATGCATGGCGTAATATAATTCTGTATAGAATTCATCATATTCCCCCTCCTGGCTCGTAATCAACCCGTCTGTCACTGTTCTACTCTTAAGCCCCTGATTGAGAACAGTAACCAAACGTTGTATTTCTTCAATGGGGGGTAGTCCTCCACTTTTTAACACTCGTTTTCCGTCCCTTACACAAACGTTACTATCCTCAGCTCTACCTGGCTCTCCTTCTTCCATGACCTCAGGGGGTCCAAATAAAGGTGATGAGAATGTATTAGATAGTGCAGTGGTAGGTTGAGAAGACGAAGTGTGGGTCAAAGTTGGTACAGACAAAGTAGGTACAGACAATCTACCCTCTACTGCTCCCACTGCTCCTACTCCTACTCCCCCTACTCCTACTCCTCCTACTTTCACTCCTCCCCCTGCTACTACTCCCCCTACTCCTTCCCCTATTTCTCCCACTCCTTGTGTGGATGTAGTAGTGGTAGTGGTAGTAGTAGGTGTGCAAAGAGATGTAGTTGCATTGTTGGATTGAGCAGGGTTGATGCTTGCTTTTCACAAGGTGATGTGTGTAAACAAAGTGGCAGGTCGTAATACATAGCATCATGAGGGGGAAGCAACCCTAGGTTCAATTTTTCTCTGTACTTGCTCAATATTTCCCCTCTCTTCCTTTCTTGATCAACATGAAGCGAGCAAAAGTCATGATCTATCAGTCTAGCAGCACACTTCCCACCCTGCACCCAATTTCTCGCCGCTCCCAGTCTCCACGAGCACCTAACTCCTGTATCTGGCACTGTCGCCTCACACTGCTTACTACTTGTGACGTGACAGTCAACCACACGCACTGGTCTACCGTGGAGGTTGAGGGGTGGGCCACCTACTTCTCGTAATGTGACTGGGTTGTATTTCTTCACGAGTAATTTTACGTATCCTACCTTTGTACGTCTGAGGGCCCAATTCCCTTCCAAAGGTATGATTTGGTTTAGGGGAGTTGGGTCGCCAGCCATATCAAGGGTGGTCAAAAACTTATTCTCGTGAAGGGGTGGAATAGTGGGGCGAGTGTATGTGGAGTCGTTTTGGGTAGATGATGCATGTCCTTTCTGCTCTCCTCTACGCACATCGCCCTCAACACCTCCTCCCTCTCTACTTCTTGCGCCAGGTGGCTTAGATGCATGAGATAACAGTGGCATAGGGGTGTTGTTTGAAGATGGGGGGTTGTCTTCCTCGATGCTCATACCACTGTCAACTTCTAGGATGTTAGTTGAGAGTGGGGTGTCATCTTCCTCGACATACATACCACTATCATCTTCTCGTACTCTCCCCATCATCATAATGGCCATGTGGTGAATCCCCAACTCACCATCCACTTCTGATTCTTCTTCAGACTCAGAAGGAGATTGGTTAGTTGGTGGTCCATCTTCTTCTTCACTTTCAGAGTGAGAGGGTGAGTTAGAGGAGTCGGATGATTCAGCGTTTAAGCTTATCATTTTCTTCTTTTTAATGAAGTCTGCTGCCTTCAGCTTTCGTCCCTCTCCTCTGCTGCCTTCCTTCTTCTTCTTCTTTGCTCCTTCTTCTTCTTTCTTCTTGCGTCTGTCTGTCTTCTCACTCTGACTGTCCTCTCTCGTCTCCTTCCCACGCAACTTCTCAGAGACCCTAGTTCTCCTTCTTATGGGGCACCTCAAGGGACCGTGTCCGTCCTTGGGACAGTCCTTGAGTTGACACCTGACTAGACAGAAAGCAATCTTATGGTCAGCGGACAGACAGTTCCAGCAAATACTGTCCTCCCCTCACCAAATAATAATAATAATACTAATAACAATAATAATAATAATAATAATAATAATAATAATAGTGCTTCTCTGTCAATGGCTGATGCAAATCTGCACATGCGCCTCCATCGTCTCACCCGTGAGGGGAGTACGAAGAATTGACGATAAGCTCTAATGGCACCCCCGCAAGGGCAGTTCCAACACTTCCAGACGGGCCGGTATGTTCAATGAAAATACTGGTCCAGAAATAGACCGGTATGAATAATAATAATAATAATAATAATAATAATAATAATAATAATAATAATAATAATAGTGCTTCTCAGTCAATGGCGAATGCATTTCTGCACATGTGCCTCCATCGTCTCACCCGCGAGGGGAGTACGAAGATTTGACGATAGGCTCTACTAACACCCCCGCAAGGCAGCTCCAAGCCTTCCAGACAGACCATTACTTTCAAAGAAAATATCCTTTGAAAATACTGGCCCCGACGGGAATCGAACTGGCGACAGGTCCCTGATGGTAGACTTTAACCACTGGGCTATCGCGGTGCCACTAATAATAATAATAATAATAATAATAGTGCTTCTCTGTCAATTGCTGATGCATTTCTGCACATGCGCCTCCATCGTCTCACCCGTGAGGGGAGTACGAAGAATTGACGATAAGCTCTAATGACACCCCCGCAAGGGCAGTTCCAACACTTCCAGACGGGCCGGTATGTTCAATGAAAATACTGGTCCAGAAATAGACCGGTATGTTCAATGAAAATACTGGTGGCACCGACGGGAATCGAACTGGCGACAGGGCCCAGATGGTAGAACTTGACCACTGGGCTATCACGGTGTCCATAATAATAATAATAATAATAATAATAATAATAATAATAATAATGATAATAATAATAATAGTAATAATAGTAATAAACCGGAGAGATCGATGGAACCAGTGGCCTCGCTGCCGGTATTTTGGCTTTTCTGCCTGTTCCCTCTCTCTCAATCGCCGATAATAATAATAATAATAATAATAATAATAATAATAATAATAATAATAATAATAATAATAATAATAATAATAATAATAATAATAATAATAATAATAATAATAATAATAATAATAATAATAATAATAATAATAATAATAATAATAATAATAATAATAATAATAATAATAATAATAATAATAATAGTGCTTCTCTGTCAATGGCTGATGCAAATCTGCACATGCGCCTCCATCAATAATAATAATAATAATAATAATAATAATAATAATAATAATAATAATAATAATAATAATAATAATAATAATAATAATAATAATAATAATAATAATAATAATAATAATAATAATAATAATAATAATAATAATAATAATAATAATAATAATAATAATAATAAAAAAATTATTAACAATAAATAAAGACTTCCTTGCCTTGGATTCGCATCCATTAACTCTAAAACTCCACACTCCACTTCTATTACATCGGCCAGGACCATATGTGCCCGTTAGCGTATTTCGATCCTGAGTGCCGTACATTATCAATTCTACCATAGGTTCATCTTCATATACCCAACAACGTGCTACTTTCCCCACGTTCCATGCTCTTACCGCCCCCTCCCTAAACAGTTCCTCTACTTCCTCTCTACCCTCAGCCTCCGTTACTGCTACAAAACTACCTATTTCTGGCGGCCATCCCTCAAATCCCATGGCTGGGAGTGGTAGGGGAACAGGGGCCGGCAAGATGCTACTTGGTGGCAGAGGGGATCCCGTTGCGGCTTGGGAACTAGACGATGATGACGCTGCTAACGCTGCTGGGGGGGGGGGGGTATCTTCTATCTACAGGTATATGGCCAGCTAGATAGATAGATAGATAGATAGATAGATAGATAGATAGATAGATAGATACCTGAAGGCCGGTGCTCGCTGCCTCCGCGCTCACCGCACCATCGCCCTATATTAATATTTTACATAGAAAGCTAACTAGCTATATATATATATATACATGTATACATATATATATATATATATATATATATATATATATATATATATATATATACATACCTGAACGCCGCCGCTGGCTGCCTTCGCGTTTGCCACACCCTCGCTGCCCTATTTTACACAGGTAGATACTAGCCAGCTAGATACATAGATGGATAGATAGATACCTGAAGGCCGGTGCTCGCTGCCTCCGCGCTCACCGCACCATTGCCCTATATGAACATTGTACATAGATAGATAGGTAGCTAGCTAGATATGTATATAGATAGATAGGTAGCTAGCTAGATATGTATATAGATAGATATCTGAACGCCGCCGCCGCTGGCTGCCTCGGCGCTCGCCACACCCTCGCTGCTCTATTTTACACAGGTAGATAGCTAGATAGATAGATAGATAGATAGATGGATAGATAGATAGATAGATAGATAGATAGATAGATAGATAGATAGATAGATACCTGAACGCCGCCGTTGCTGGCTGCCTCCGCGCTCACACTGCCCTGTACTATTATTATTATTACTATTATTATTATTACTATTATTATTACTATTATTATTATTATTATTATTATTATTATTATTATTATTATTATTATTATTATTATTATTATTATTATTATTATTATTATTATTATTATTATTCTCTTGCCCGGTGAGAATGGAAGTGGACGACCTGTTGACACCGACCGGCCGGTTCCGGCATCAGTATCCATGGAGATGGTAGTAACAACTCAGACCCACCTGTTTCTCTATTATTATTATTATTATTATTATTATTATTATTATTATTATTATTATTATTATTATTATTATTATTATTAGGGAGTACATAGGCAATCGGTCCTTTCCATGGGCTGATTGGTATAAAGCTCCTAGAGTAATGTTCTATGCCGTCACTTCCTTTATTCCACCGATTGGTGTGGAGACTTTCCTTATGGAATGGAGGACTGGATGCACATGGCCTTTTGGCTCAGCAATCGGCAGGAGATACACTATTATTATTATTATTATTATTATTATTATTATTATTATTAGTATGGACACCGTGATAGCCCAGTGGTCAAGTTCTACCATCTGGGCCCTGTCGCCAGTTCGATTCCCGTCGGTGCCACCAGTATTTTCATTGAACATACCGGTCTATTTCTGGACCAGTATTTTCATTGAACATACCGGCCCGTCTGGAAGTGTTGGAACTGCCCTTGCGGGGGTGTCATTAGAGCTTATCGTCAATTCTTCGTACTCCCCTCACGGGTGAGACGATGGAGGCGCATGTGCAGAAATGCATCAGCCATTGACAGAGAAGCACTATTATTATTATTATTATTATTATTATTATTATTATTATTATTATTATTATTATTATTATTTTTATTTTTATTATTATTCCCGTCTGGAAGTGTTGGAACTGCCCTTGCGGGGGTGTCATTAGAGCTTATCATCAATTCTTCATACTCCCCTCACGGGTGAGACGATGGAGGCGCATGTGCAGAAATGCATCAGCCATTGACAGAGAAGCACTATTATTATTATTATTATTATTATTATTATTATTATTATTATTATTATTATTATTATTATTATTATTATTATTGCCCTTGCGGGGGTGTCATTAGAGCTTATCGTCAATTCTTCGTACTCCCCTCACGGGTGAGACGATGGAGGCGCATGTGCAGAAATGCATCAGCCATTGACAGAGAAGCACTATTATTATTATTATTATTATTATTATTATTATTATTTTGGACACCGTGATAGCCCAGTGGTCAAGTTCTACCATCTGGGCCCTGTCGCCAGTTCGATTCCCGTCGGTGCCACCAGTATTTTCATTGAACATACCCGGTCTATTTCTGGACCAGTATTTTCATTGAACATACCGGCCCGTCTGGAAGTGTTGGAGCTGCCCTTGCGGGGGTGTCATTAGAGCTTATCGTCAATTCTTCGTACTCCCCTCACGGGTGAGACGATGGAGGCGCATGTGCAGAAATGCATCAGCCATTGACAGAGAAGCACTATTATTATTATTATTATTATTATTATTATTATTATTATTATTATTATTATTATTAAGGGAGTACATAGGCCATCGGTCCTTTCCATGGGCTGATTGGTATAAAGCTCCTAGAGTAATGTTCTATGCCGTCACTTCCTTTATTCCACCGATTGGTGTGGAGACTTTCCTTATGGAATGGAGGACTGGATGCACATGGCCTTTTGGCTCAGCAATTGGCAGGAGATACACTATTATTATTATTATTATTATTATTATTATTATTATTATTATTATTATTATTATTATTATTATTATTATCATTATCATTGCTTTGGACACCGTGATAGCCCAGTGGTCAAGTTCTACCATCTGGGCCCTGTCGCCAGTTCGATTCCCGTCGGTGCCACCAGTATTTTCATTGAACGTAACGATCCGTCTGGACCAGTATTTTCATTGAACATACCGGCCCGTCTGGAAGTGTTGGAACTGCCCTTGCGGGGGTGTCATTAGAGCTTATCGTCAATTCTTCGTACTCCCCTCACGGGTGAGACGATGGAGGCGCATGTGCAGAAATGCATCAGCCATTGACAGAGAAGCACTATCATTATCATTGTTATTATTATTATTATTATTATTATTATTATTATTATTATTATTATTATTATTATTATTATTATTATTATTATCGGACACCGTGATAGCCCAGTGGTCAAGTTCTACCATCTGGGCCCTGTCGCCAGTTCGATTCCCGTCGGTGCCACCAGTATTTTCATTGAACATACAGATCCGTCTGGACCAGTATTTTCATTGAACATACCGGCCCGTCTGGAAGTGTTGGAACTGCCCTTGCGGGGGTGTCATTAGAGCTTATCGTCAATTCTTCGTACTCCCCTCACGGGTGAGACGATGGAGGCGCATGTGCAGAAATGCATCAGCCATTGACAGAGAAGCACTATTATTATTATCATTATTATTTAATATCATTAGTATCATTATTATCATTATTATCATTATTATTATTATTATTATGGGGGGCACCAATACATGGTTGGGTTTCACCGCCACACGGCGGGGTTGGGGCCGTTGGCAGCTTGTTATGAGGGGTACATAATCAGTGCTCCACTGATTCATGAGACGGAAACTTTTACTGAGAGAAGCTCTCTCACCACGCTCACGGCTCTTGGCTCGGGGTGGCCTCTGGTATCACTCGGGGTGCGGGGGGTGGGGGTTATCTCAGGGAGGGGGTTGGGCTCAGTGGGTCACTGGACAGGTTGGTTAACTAAACTACTGTCGGTATGAGTGGGAATGAAGGCGACAGGCTCCACACATTTCCACAAGCCTTGAAATCACTCAACTGCCACAGTAGCGACTGCCTGGACGCGGGGCTCCTGACTCACCCTCTCTCCCAGAACCCCTCGTGCTCACTTTGCGGATGCCATGGGGATGCTCTGGCGGAGGGTCGGGACGTGTTGGGTGCATGTGACCGGGCCTGTCACTTAGTGTTCTCGGTAGATGACTCTTTTGTAGCTTCTATCGGACGCAGGGTGGCTTGCCACGACACCTCAATGATGCATAGTACGTCACGTCTCTGGCCTGGTTACGGGGGCGGGTAACTGAGGCGGGTTCCTGAAGGCTGGTTACGGAAGCTATGTTATTGTTGTTGGGTTCCTGGCTGCTATGTTATTGTTGTTGGGTTCCTGGCTGCTATGTTATTGTTGTTGGGTTCCTGGCTGCTATGTTATTGTTGTTGGGTTCCTGGCTGCTATGTTATTGTTGTTGGGTTCCTGGCGGCGTACATGTTTATTCTTTTTTAAGGGTTGAGCTTTAAATAACCCCACTCGGGTCTTCTTTTATCGAGCTCACCACTCGGTGGATGGAGGCCTGGGGTAGACTTATACGATGTTTTTGATGCTAGGTTCCGTCTCCAGGGATTCGACTGGCATCGCTGCTTTGCCTCACCGCACTGCCTCACCCACACATCCACGCTGGCACACTGTTTCTCCTCTTGCTCTTGTACCTATGTCGCACACAGCTATGAGCTCACGCCGATGAGTGGTTGTGACGAGGTGCACCCAGCTGGATTGCGGGCGAGCCACGGCGGCCTCGCTCTCGCTCGCTCTCTCTCTCTCTCTCTCTCTCTCTCTCTCTCTCTCTCTCTCTCTCTCTTTTTTTTTTTTTTTTTTTTTTTTTTTTTTTTTTTTTTTTGTTGTTGTTGTTGTTGTTGCTTTGCTTTGCTTTGCTTTGGGCGAGGCCTAGCTTTCACATGGGCGGGCTGAGCCTATGAGGGGCGGACGATAAGCGTTCCATTGATTTATGAGACGGGTCCCAATTACTGAGAGTAACTCATGTGAGTTGCTCATCATACTCATGGCTCTTGGCTCGGGGTGGCCTCTGGAATCACAAGGGGTGGGCACTGGGGGAGGGGGTTGTGTTCAGAGGGTCACCGCGAAGGATGGTCAACCAAACTACTGTCGGTCGGAGTTTGTACGAAGGCGAGAGGCCCTACACCTTACCACAAGCCTTGAAACGACTAAATGACCAAAGTAACGACGGACCGGAGCGGGGCTCCTGGCTCACCCTCTCTCTCAGCACTCTTCGTGCTCATCCTGCGGATGCCATGGGGTTGCTCTGGCGGAGGGTTATGAGGTGGTGGGTACACGTGCACGGGCCTGTCACTCTGTGCTCTCGGTAGATGACTCACTTGCAGCGTTTATCGGACGCAGGGTGGTTTGCCACGACACCTACCTCGATGATGCACAGCGGGTCTGCCTCGTGCCTGGTTACGGATGCAGGTGAGTGTTTGTGTGTATTCCTATACATACGTACACGTATGCTTTTTAAGGGTTGAGCTTTAAATAACCCCACCTGGGTCCTCATTTATCGAGTTTACAACTCGATCAATGCGGCACCGGGGTCCCATACCACTTATGTCAGGTTCTTATGCGAAGAGCGCGGCCGCTAGTGCTGGCCCTATGGGTCAAGGCGGTAATCCTTCAGGTTTAGACGTTCCCCGTGGGAGTGCGCCTGCGGGTGGCGATGGCTACTCGGCCGGGGTGGGGTGGTCGAGTGCTCGCGTACCTGACGGGCAACCTGAATCACGTAGAGCCAGCAATCCTGCTGCATCTCGATCACCCTCCCCAACCTCGGAAGAGAAGTCACGTCCGGAAAGGTCTGGTCACGGCGTGTGGCAAGCGGTACCGCCACCGAGGAGGTGGCGGAGGAAGGTACGAAGTGAGCTGGATAAGAGATGTTGCATAGTATGGGGGCTATCGCATGTCTCTCAGACAGTGGTCATGGCGCGAGAGCTCCGAATTCTCGGTCTCGGGGAAGTCGAGGTGGAATTCGCGGGCAGAGGTAGTGGGCGACATTTGCGGATTAAATGTGCGTCTTGTGAGGAGGCGGAGAAGATGGTGCGGCTGCTGCGGGAGCGTAAGTTCTTTACGGGAAAGGTTCACGTTGCGACGGGTAGGACTTTCCGGGAAAGAGAGAAGCAGCGGGCTGCACGGGGGGGTGCCCAGTATGTAGAGATGCAGAGGGAGCTTCGCAAGCAGGGATTTGGCTACTGGGTGCTCGACGTGGAAGTCGACGAGCCCCAGGGCGAAGCCTCAAGCGGTGAATCTCCCTTGGCGGAGTGGGGCGGGATGCGGGAGCTGGAGGAGCTGGGGCGGAGGGTGCAGGATGGGCCGTGGAGGGTGGCGGAGGGCTCCAGGCGGGCTCAACCGAAGCGCAGGCATCGGCATCAGCTTCGTTCTTCCCAATTTGTGAAAGGCTTCCCACTGAGGGTGGCCTCACATAATTGGCAAGGCAAAGTGGGTGCGGATAGCCCAGGCTTTGGGGAATGGCCGGAGCACTACAAGGAGCGAGGCTGGGTGATCGTCGGAGTCCAGGAGCACAACCTATCGTCGCAGAAGGTGGAGAAGCTCCAAGTCGACGGCTTCGCAGTCCTCGGCAAAGCGGCTGCAACTGGTGCGGGCTCGCGTCTCTTGGGGGGAGTCTTGACGTTGGTGGCCAACTATCTGGCACCGTGCGCTACCATTGTACAGGCGCCTGTTCCACATCCACAGCAATTGTGGGTGAGGCTGTCGTCTGGGAGCGCGACGGCGTCGGATGTGTTCGTCGGCAACGGCTACTTCCCCCAAGAAAATCAACGAGAGGAATCTATTGCAGCCTATGAGGCATGGCAGGCGGCCGTCTCCTACTTCGCCACCAAAGGTCATGTGGTTACGGTTGGTGATGCTAATGCTAAGCTGGGGCCCGCCAGAATAGCGCGGGAGGAGGGAGTGGTGGGCCTCTTTGGCGAGATAGATGGGAGGGGTAGAGGGGTTAGGAGTGAGAATGGTGAGTTGCTGGCTGCGATGCTTGTTGCCACGGGGTTGCGCAATCTCAGTGGGTTTTCGCAACCACGGGGGGACAAATATTGGTGGTCTAGGCAGGAAAATGTAGGTGGACGAAGGCATCTGCTGGATTACATCTGCGTCTCTTCCGAGCTGGCGGAGGAGGCAAGCTTCGGCGTCGACGAGGTAGACCTTGATACCGACCACAAAGCTGTGTGGGCGGAACTGGTCTGGGGGGGACAGCCACCCCCCAAAAAGCAGGTAAAGAGGTACAAAGCATTCAAGGCAGAGCGCTTGATAGGCAGGGTAGTTGAGGTTAAGGAGAGTGAGCTGTCTAAGCTGAGGTTGAAGTACGACGAGACCTTTGCAGCTGGTATATCGGGGCTGTTGCCAGATGGCCTCCCAGATCTATCAGCAGTGGAGGACCCGGATGAGCTTCAGCAGGAGGTAGATAGGGTCGCTAGCTTAGTGGTCCGAGCTTTCACGGGCGCAGCCGTGAAGGTCTTGGGAGTTCGGGTGATTAGGCCAGGGTTTACTAATGCATGGTTTGATGAGAGTCTTAGGGAAGCGATTGCGCGACGTAGAGAGGCATACGGCCTCTGGCGAAGGAATGAGGCCAACCGAGAGGCCTGGCAAAGATATAAAGAAGCGAGGAAGGCGGTCAGAAGGTTATGCAAGGAGAAGAAGGAGCAAGCGTGGAAGCGGGTCCAGAATGACACCGCTGCCAACGTCAGGAGCGCTACCATGGCCACGTACTGGAAGCTGTAAAGCGTTTGGGCGGGGTTCGGCGGTCGAACGCTTCTGCTCCTGTTCGGAAGCCCGATGGCACTCTGGCATGCACACTCCGGGAAAAACTACAAGAATGGGAAGAATACCGCCGACGTATGGTGGTCCCCAAAGAAAACCAGTTTTTGGAGGATGCATGTGTAGAGGAAGTCGGTTCTGATGAGGAAGCAGCGCGGATTGAGCCCGAGCGGAAGGCCCGCGAAACCTTCCAGTATAACGACAACCTGCGCGACCAATTCGAGGCCATGGCGCAAGCCGAGGAGATCCGGACTGAGACGGGCCCGCTGGACTATGATTACACCGAGAAGGAAGTGGAGCTCTGCCAGGAAAATCTCCAGAATCACAAAGTGTGCTCACCGGATAAGATCAAGAACGAGATGCTCAAGTACGGAGGCACGCAGATTGTGAGCTTTCTGGTGCGCTTCTTCAACTGTTTGAAATCGTGCGAATACACCCCCAGCAACGGGGGCAAAGCGATTATCGTCAACATCCCAAAAGGAGGCGACCCAACCGATCAGGAAAATTGGAGAGACATCGCGATTCTGAGCTGTCTGGGTAAGATGTATCTGTCCCTTATGGCGGCGAGGCTTACGGCTTTCATCGATCAGCCGGGCAGGCTTCGCCCAGAGCAGGGTGGGTTCCGGCCAAAACGTAGTACGGGGGACCAGATTTTTGTCCTTAAGGAGCGTCTGCGCCTTAGACAACAAGCTGGCCTCCGTTCTTTCGTTTTGTTCGTGGATCTGAGAAAGGCATTCCCTACGGTTTGGCGGGCCGGGTTGTTTCAGAGGCTAACCCAGATGGGGGTACAGGGCAAGTTCTATCGCATTCTGCGGCGTTTTTACCGAAGAACGTCATCGCGAGTGCTAGTCGATGGCGAACTCACTGGTGAAGTGCTGGAAGAGATGGGAGTTCAGCAAGGGTCGCCGTTGTCACCGTCGCTGTTCAACGTCTTCATGGATGAGCTAACGGTCCGAATCGCGAAAGAGTTGGAGATCGAGGACCTCAACCGCATCGAAGACATACGGACCCTGCTTTACGCCGACGACGTTGCGGTAATTGCGCATAGTGTCACGGAGCTTCAACAGATTGTAAATGTCTTGGCGACATTCGTGGAGGACTATCGGCTTGAAATCAACCTGAAACCGGGCAAGACGGAAGTCATGCCGATATACGGGCACGCCAAGTCAAAAAAGTCGCCCCCATGCGTGAGGTTCCGGGGCAAGGTTCTCAACGTCACCCACTACAAATACCTGGGAGTTCTGCTCACGGACACCCTCTCCGATAAACCGCAAGCGAAGCGGGCGGCGGAAATCACTGTAGCGGGAACGGCTGCCTGCTATCCCCTCTGGATTGCCCATGAAGTTCCAGCGCGTCTTCGGCTGATGAATTGGCAGCAAATGGTTGGCGCAAAGTTGCTTTACGCATCGGCTTTTTGGGATCTGCCGGGCGCCAACAAGCTGAGTAAGCTGGAGGGCGCGTTGGTAGCGCCCCTGCGGGTCATCTTGGGTGTTGGTACGCGCACAAGCGGCTGCATCACCAGGGGTTTAGGCCGCACGCCGAGTTTTAGCATCCTTGCCAAGGCGGCCCGGCTTCGGTTCCTAGGGCGCATCGAGTTACTGGGCAACTTAGCGCTAACACGCAGGCTTTACAACACGGGTCGGTGCAAATGGAAGGAAGATACGGAAAATTTGATCTTAGCAGATCACAGGCTGCGGGAGGGCTTGGATGCGCTCAAGCGGGTCGTGAACGAAGATGGCACGGTAGATGATAAGGACTGGCGGGCCGCTCTGGCGAACTGGAACGAGGTGGTAAAGCAATGGTCTGTCCGGCAGGAAGTAGCTGGCTGGGAGCGGCAGGCTAAGCCCTCTGATGGGCTTAGGGTGCTGCTTAGCCAGATGTCTTCCCGCTCTGCTTTCCCACGTTGGCGGGCGCTGGAGGGGGGAAGTCACAACCTTATCAGAAGGCGATTGTTGAGCTGCAACAATCGCCTTCGCCTCTACCGATCCAAATTTGGCTCATGCTCGCCGGACTGCTCAAGCTGTTTCGCCTTGTGTGGCACTGAGGTTAACGAGTCGTTACGTCACTTCCTGCTGCATTGCCCAACGTTTGCGAGCTCTCGTGAGGCACTGTTTAAGTTTATCGATGAGGCGCAAGCCCGGCAGCCCCTCATGCTGAATCGAGGAGGGCTTTATCACAGGGAACTGCGGGAGGCAGAGGAGGAGATGAGGCTCTTCAAAGAGGAATGGCTGAAGGGGGAGGATGAAAAGATGGCGGCGATGCTCGGCGTTTTGTTTATCCCTGTCCCAGAAGAGGTGGAGGAGGAGTTAGGAAGGTTTGTTGCCACCATCTGGAAGGAGTGGGAGGAGTTGGAGGCGCAGATCAGGGAGGCAGAGGGGGCGGAGGAGGAGGAGGAGGTGATCGACCTCACGGTCGTTCAGGAGGTGGGTAGAAGGAGGGGAAGGCCTAGTCAGGTAGAATGTCTGGCTAGATCTGTTGTAGGTGGAGGTCAGCGCAGCGTCGCGGACTTCTTCTCGGCAGATAACTCCTCTCACTCCTTGCACCCACTTGCACATGCACAGCACGCTCATTTGCACATTGCACTGCCAGTCGAGTCTTTGGAGCGGAGCCGCGTCACCGAACGGTCCCGTGCTACCAATGGAGGCACATGTCCGACAGGATCAAAGGCCAATTGACTGATATGTCTATTATTATTATTATTATTATTATTATTATTATTATTATTATTATTATTATTATTATTATTTAGGGAGTACATAGGCCATCGGTCCTTTCCATGGGCTGATTGGTATAAAGCTCCTAGAGTAATGTTCTATGCCGTCACTTCCTTTATTCCACCGATTGGTGTGGAGACTTTCCTTATGGAATGGAGGACTGGATGCACATGGCCTTTTGGCTCAGCAATTGGCAGGAGATGCACTATTATTATTATTATTATTATTATTATTATTATTATTATTATTATTATTATTATTATTATTATTATTATTATTATTATTATTATTATCATGGACACCGTGATAGCCCAGTGGTCAAGTTCTACCATCTGGGCCCTGTCGCCAGTTCGATTCCCGTCGGTGCCACCAGTATTTTCATTGAACATACCGGTCTATTTCTGGACCAGTATTTTCATTGAACATACCGGCCCGTCTGGAAGTGTTGGAACTGCCCTTGCGGGGGTGTCATTAGAGCTTATCGTCAATTCTTCGTACTCCCCTCACGGGTGAGACGATGGAGGCGCATGTGCAGAAATGCATCAGCCATTGACAGAGAAGCACTATTATTATTATTATTATTATTATTATTATTATTGTTATTATTATTGGACACCGTGATAGCCCAGTGGTCAAGTTCTACCATCTGGGCCCTGTCGCCAGTTCGATTCCCGTCGGTGCCACCAGTATTTTCATTGAACATACCGATCCGTCTGGACCAGTATTTTCATTGAACATACCGGCCCGTCTGGAAGTGTTGGAACTGCCCTTGCGGGGGTGTCATTAGAGCTTATCGTCAATTCTTCGTACTCCCCTCACGGGTGAGACGATGGAGGCGCATGTGCAGAAATGCATCAGCCATTGACAGAGAAGCACTATTATTATTATTATTATTATTATTATTATTATTATTATTATTATTATTATTATTATTATTATTATTATTATTATTATTATTATTATTGACACCGTGATAGCCCAGTGGTCAAGTTCTACCATCTGGGCCCTGTCGCCAGTTCGATTCCCGTCGGTGCCACCAGTATTTTCATTGAACATACCGGTCCGTCTGGACCAGTATTTTCATTGAACATACCGGTCCGTCTGGAAGTGTTGGAACTGCCCTTGCGGGGGTGTCATTAGAGCCTATCGTCAATTCTTCGTACTCCCCTCACGGGTGAGACGATGGAGGCGCATGTGCAGAAATGCATCAGCCATTGACAGAGAAGCACTATTATTATTATTATTATTATTGAAATTATTATTATTATTATTATTATTATTATTATTATTATTATTATTAATATTATTATTATTATTATTATTATTATTATTATTATTATTATTATTATTATTATTATTGTTATTATTATCGGCGATTGAGAGAGGGAACAGGCAGAAAAGCCAAGATGACAATGGCACCGGCAGCGAGGCCACTGGTTCCATCGATCTCTCCGGTTTATATACTTTGAATGATTGCAGAGCTTTCGATTTTTGGATTACAGCAAAACACAAAATCTCAGCAGAGCGCTAGGAAACAATCCGAGGGATTCTAGATGAGCTGGAAATTCCAATTGAGCAGCATGTGCAGTATGTTTAGAGAGGGCGGGGGGGGGGGGGGGGTTGCATTAGAGCAGCTACATAGCCGAACTCCACAGGAGACGTAGGGTAGCACTCTTTCATGCCGTAGCTTTATTGCTTTAGTAATATTCGTTTAAGTAAGTAATCATGGGGGGTGAAGAGAGAAAGGGAGGTAGAGCAAGAGAGAAAAGCAGACAGGGAGGGATGAAGAGAGAAAGTGAGATAGAGCAAGAGAGTGTGTTTGGTATTAATAAGCTGTGACACCATTTTAGTTTAAAATTTGGAGGCACGTACATAAGTGGATGTGTGCCACAGGGAAGGGCGAGGATGGGGCCTTTCTCATTTTTTTCTTATATAATTATTAATATTAAGAAGAATATATTATTAATATTAAATACGAACAAATTAAATAAGTAGTACTATTATTATTATTTAATATTAATATTATAGTAATATTATTATCAATGATTTATTAAATACAATATTTTTGAAAATCAAAACAATTTATTAATAAAACTTAAACTTAAAACTTTTGAAAAAAAAACCATTGCCGGAAAAAGTTATACTTATATAAAAAACTTTGACCTATATAAAAAGTTTGACGTATATGAAAAAGTTTGACGTATACAGGCGTCAAACTTTTTTATATACGTCAAACTTTTTTATATAGGTCAAATTTTTTATAAAGGTTTAAGTTTTTGTATAAGTTGAAGTTTTTATAAGGTCGAAAAAGTTATATAGGTCAAAGAAAATTTAGAGGCGAAAATTAATGTCGACAGTAATATATGTTCAAAAATTTGCAAGCGCTTCCCGTAGAGGGTAGCAAAAGTTCAGAAGAATTCAAGTTAAGTTGGGGATAGCCTCGCGCGGCAGTTGGCGATCCAAACGCTGCCGCGGCTCGACTGCTCTTGACCGCTGCGCAAAACAAAGCCGCTTTTGGTGCGCGTCATTTCCCTCGTACCTTTCCAGTAGCATTGTTAATAATTCTTCCGGTCTCAGTTGCTCCTCCCTTACGAGGCGTCTTACGCCGATGCGCTCCGACGCAGATCCATACTCCAAGCCCTTGTAAATCCACATAAAGATTTGAGCTCTTCTGGGCAAAACCCTAAGAATCTCCGTTGAACTGGATTCAAGTCATGTTTCTGGTCCTGCTGCTTGTTGTCGGCATCACCCCTTCCGCGCCTCGCAGCACCCTCCTTGGCTTCCTTAGCCTGTCCTCCGCTTGCAGCTCTGCTTCAACCTCGGTACGCCACTGAAGCACATCAACCAACGGCTTCACGTACTCCCAGCATTCAACCGACGCGAGATCCGCCCGAACTTGCGCGTACCAATCATCCCAGCTCCGGCCCGTCACACCATCCTTGAACGTAGGCGCCTTTCCTTGTAGAATAGCGGTCGCAGCATCCTTTAGCGCAGAAGAGGACATAACCCTTTATACTAATTCTTTGACAGGACCGGTGTTTGAGTCCGGAGCACTTAGTGACTTGCTTGATTAGGCAAATCTGAGATACTTTTATCGAGATACAGATTTAGATACAAAAGGCTCGATCTTAAAACACGTGTCCTGATCTGACTACTTGAGAGTCAATTGTCACCTTCAGTCTTAACGATATATTTCAAATCCAGTGACTAAATTCAGTCCTATCATTAATGTTCAAGTTCCTCAATGTTTCATGATACGGCCTAACGAATGATGATTACCAATTCTATTCTGCCGAAAGAAGTTAGTACAAACGGGTCTTGTGCTAGATCTATGGACGCAAAATTGAGGTCTTGACGGGCATGATATCCGCATAACTCAGCATAAACTAGCCTCTTTGCTTCCTCCCCTGCCATAAGCCTGTGATGACTTGCTCTTCTTCTTGCCCTGAGCTATTCCTGCTACTGTGTTGATAGTGATAGGGTCGCTCTTAGAGCTACCAGATCCATAGAGGTTACGCATTCTAGTTTCTGATACGTTGCTCTGAGCTAGCTGCTCTACTACCTTGATAAATTCAGGCAGCTTGGGCCTTTGAGTAGGTAAGAGAGGACACCAAGTGTTACGATAGTAGGCTTGATAGACAGGTAGGTGTTTTAATTTCTTCATGATCATGCCTGTCTTCGTCATCTCTGGTATCACTCCCATCGTCTTCTCCTGTGTTTTGATAGTTGTGAGATAGTCAGCTAGCCAGCTACTCACCTCACTAACCTTCTTAGGGTACGAATGGTATAGCTTTTCCTGGTCCTCTTCAAACCTTATGAGGTCAAGACCTCCATAATGTTTTTTGAGGGCGAGGAAACACTTTACACCGTCCGTATCCCCTGCATCATTATGGTCATCACCTTCCTATCGTGAGCACATGATTGAAGTAGGAAAGCATAGAGCAATCTGTTTAGCTTAGCTTCTTTCTCTTTCATGTAATATCTGGCTCCCAATTGTAATGCAAATAGCGGCGACGGTTTACTCCCCCCCGTCAACACTGGTATTTTGGATTTTTGGTCCGTAGGTATAGCAGTGGCGGGGGCAGAGGCAGTTCTTGCACTTGCAGTTTCTTGACCCTCTTCTTTCTTTCCCTTGTCTTTATCCTCTACCTTTACTACTAGTACTACTGCCTCCTCTTCGTCTTCTTCGTTTCCCTCTTCCTTTGTAGGTGATTTGAAGGGTGCATCTGAAGGGGATTCAGGTCGTGCAGGTAGTTGTATAGGTTTGGCTAAGGGATGAGTCTCAAAGCCCGGAATTATGGAAAGTCTGGGTGTGTGACACCTATAACTGATGTAAAGGTGTATTCAAACAACTCCCATTCTTTTCCATGATTGAACTTTGGAGGGTCTAGCCTCATTTGTACTAATTCAGAACCTTGATACGCCATATTGTTCGGGCGTACCAAAGGCGGAAGGTAGGAGGGATGCTCGACTACCAATCTTGCTTTCTCTGTAGGTAGAGAAGCGAGATGGAGTTAGGAAATGGTTAGTTATACTAGCGACTAGGTGGTAGCCTTCCGCACAGCCCACTTAGTGTAACTGGTGGTAGCCTTCCGCACACACACCAGACTGGTGGTAGCCTTCCGCACACACACCAGATTTGAATATTTGGTGACGGCCTTCCGCACGTACACCTGCTTGTATTTTCGGTGGCAGCCTTCCGCACGCCACGATAGTACGTAATAAGTGAATAAAGTCTACTAGACATAACGTTCACGCTACAAGGCTCTATAACCTGTGAGACTAACTTAATAATCTGCCGTATACTTGCTGTCACTGTCCTACAGTAGATACTTTATTGAGAAAAGGGCGCCAAGGGACGGCACTATTATATACTAGGCCGGACATACGTAATGGCTCTAACGACACACATTACATATGCCGGCACATACTGACTATCCGGTTAATTATATTAATATGTCTAACAGCTAAATCATTGGATATTAATCCTGAGACACTCAAGTTTCTCCTCAGTTATTTCCACTATTATTTAGTTATCAGTTAGTAGTATTCGTTACTGTTATTAGTATTATTAGTTATTAATGCAGCCTGCGGTCATTTAGTATTTGTTCTGGTATCATGCTGGCACCCGGGGTGACTCGGACCAGCTTCAAACTTCAAAAGGGCCATTACTACTGATTCAAGTTGGAATGAATATCGTACCGGACCGAATTATCAATGCTGTTGTGTTAACTTTCTTCAAGTTTATATTTCAAGCCTTTACACTTCTATTAATATTTTTAGGCAAGTTCCGTTACTTCATTTTTCCATTTATTTATCAACTGTTATAACTTGTAGTTGTGACGTTTTCAACTGCTGTTAACAGATCAATTTATTTCCCTTTACCTGTTAGCTTTTTAGAAAATGTTAACTATTGGTTGACCAATATAACTTAATACAATGATCCGGAATTCACAGTAGACCACGTCTGCAGTAACAAAGCTTTAATGACGCGCCAAAACAACAGAAGCGCGCAGACTGAACGATATGACTGGCCGGAGGTAAGTAATGGCTCTAACGACACCGTTACTCTTATACGGCCGGCACATATAGCTATTAATATTGATTATTAGTTCTAACACCCCCCCTGGAGCAAAGTAAATTATTAAAAGATACTGCAGGTCCTAATACATTACGACCTCTATTACTATTTTGTGAAACTTAGAAAACACAAACTCAAAACATACTATGAACACTTACCCTCACTCTCTCCGAGAAGTATTGTCAGATGTGGCTACCCCTCTACCCGTGGCAAGCATATATCAAGTAGATTATACGCAGGGCAGCGATCCCACGGGATGAACATGGCAACAATTAAGTTAAGGAAGGAATAAAGCAGGGAGAATCAAACAGTCAAAGAGAAAGAAAAAGGGCAAACCAGAGATGGAGAATAAATGAAGAAAGAAAGGAATTATATGATAAAGAACATGAGACTATTCAATAAAATGCGGACGGTAACAACTCTGCCACGTGAAAGTTAGAATAATAATTGAATCATTCTATCGTCTATCGTCAAACTCCCAGGATAAGATGCAATCATTCAATCCGAAAGCATCGTTACGAAAAAGATGAATATTTAGTGTGATGAACAAGATCAATTATGAAGGACGATTCTGGCTGCAAAATATCAATACAAATCCCTGAAACCGAAGAGACAGTACTTGATTGAAGACTACTAGCCCCTTGCATGACCCTAACCCCCCCCCCCCCCCCAACACACACATCCACACATCCACTACTCTCTCTCTTCTTTCCCTCTCTCTCTCTCTCTCTCTCCCTCTCCTCTCTCTCTCTCCTCTCTCTCTTTCTCTCTCTTCCACCATCCACCTAACGAGTCCATTCCTATAATGTCAACCTGATTTAATGTTCAGGACATATACTGTTATGTTCCGTGATCCCAGTAAAATATGAAAGTTTCATAATGAGGAACTTGTCTTCTGCAAGTTACAATCAGAGTTCTTCCTCTAAATCTTCGTTGTCACTGTTATCGAAAGGGTCTCGTTCCGGGAAGTCACCTGCATCATAACATGATAAGCATGTGAAATGCAAAAAAAATACGACAGACCAACGAGCACATGCGCCGGGTCGATAAATCCACCATTTTTGGTGCCTCCAGCTTCGAAATATCTTATGGAACACAGGCATATACATATAAATATCGTTGGGCATGGGCACAACATTGCTGGTCATGGGACATGAAAGGCTAACCTTGTTCCCAGAGCAGAACCATCACAACTGCCGACCTGAAACAAACAAACATACAAGATTCATTCCAACATCCATCGAGTCATACCGGCTCGTCAAATCGCACCCCAACCCATATTACATCCTTTCCCCCTACAGCACAATGACCGTGCAACCGGCAAGAGTAAAGAAGTCACTACTTTTTGTTGGAATCTCTGGTACGCGCCCCACAAACCTAACCTGAAGGTAGCAAAGCTAGAGCATACTTGAGCATAAGGTCGATCTGGGTACAGTTCCCAGGCGGTCGCCAGGAAACACTTTGACCCTACTAGAAAGAGGAA
>WBZZ01002453.1:212500-222500 GCA_019918135.1 Paulinella micropora | reverse complement strand
TCACTGCCGTACACAGTCACAATACAAGACGCTCAAAAAAACAACTGCTATATCGTGACTCAAACAGTGCTTACTATAGCAGCATTGCCGAGACTGTGTTTAGCAAGCTACCGGAAGCGCTCCAAAGGATCGAGGAAAATGCTGAGTTCAAACGCGCACTCCTGGACTATCTACTCTGCGAACAGCAAAATGAATCTTAGCTCTCTCTCTCTCTCTCTCTCTCTCTCTCTCTCTCTCTCTCTCTCTCTCTCTCTCTCTCTCTCTCTCTCTCTCTCTCTCTCTCTCTCTCTCTCTCTCTCTCTCTCTCTCTCTCTCTCTTCCCAAACCAAATTAAGGAAATATTAACTGAAGTGCACAGTTAACATTCCATTCTAGTTTGGATCCTCATCTCCGAAATGTTCTTTTATTTTTCCTTTCTTTTTCAACCAAATTAATGAAATATTAACTGAAGGGCACAGTTAACGTTTCATTCTAGTTTGAATCTTCCCCCCCCCCCCCCCCCTCTCTCTCTTGTTTTTCTTTCTTCCTTTCTTTCTTTCTTTCTTTCTTTCTCAAACCAAATAAATGAAATATTAACCGAAGGGCACAGTTAACGTTTCATTCTAATTCCCCCTAACTCCCCGATCATATACACATATCGTAACCATACATACGCCACAACACCGATATACATTTAATTAACTCATCATTATTACTACCGTTATCATTATTATTATTATTATTATTATTATTATTATTATTATTATTATGGACACCGTGATAGCCCAGTGGTCAAGTTCTACCATCTGGGCCCTGTCGCCAGTTCGATTCCCGTCGGTGCCACCAGTATTTTCATTGAACATACCGGTCTATTTCTGGACCAGTATTTTCATTGAACATACCGGCCCGTCTGGAAGTGTTGGAACTGCACTTGCGGGGGTGTCATTAGAGCTTATCGTCAATTCTTCGTACTCCCCTCACGGGTGAGACGATGGAGGCGCATGTGCAGAAATGCATCAGCCATTGACAGAGACGCACTATTATTATTATTATTATTATTATTAAGTAGCACCGCGATAGCCCAGTGGTTAAGGTCTATCATCTGGGACCTGGCGCCAGTTCGATTCCAGTCGGTGTCGGTATTTTCAAAGGATATTTTCTTTGAAAGTATTGGTCTGTCTGGATGGTTTGGAGCTGCCTTGCGGGGGTGTCAGTAGAGCCTATCGTCACATCTTCTTACTCCCCTCGCGAGTGAGACGATGGAGGCACATGTGCAGAAATGCATTCGGCATTGATTGAGAAGCACTATTATTATTATTATTATTATTATTATTATTATTATTCGGCACGTCTGGAAGTGTTGGAACTGCCCTTGCGGGGGTGTCATTAGAGCTTATCGTCAATTCTTCGTACTCCCCTCACGGGTGAGACGATGGAGGCGCATATGCAGAAATGCATCAGCCATTGACAGAGAAGCACTATTATTATTATTATTATTATTATTATTATTATTATTATTATTATTATTATTATTATTATTATTATTATTATTATTATTATTATTATTATTATTATTATTATTATTATTATTATTATTATTATTATTATTTTATTATTATTATTATTTTATTATTATTATTATTATTATTATTATTATTATTATTATTGGCACTGTCGCCAGTTCGATTCCAGTCGGTGCCACCAGTATTTTCATTGAACATACCGATCCGTCTGGACCAGTATTTTCATTGAACATACCGGTCCGTCTGGAAGTGTTGGAACTGTCCTTGCGGGGGTGTCATTAGAGCCTATCGTCAATTCTTCGTACTCCCCTCACGGGTGAGACGATGGAGGCGGATGTGCAGAAATACATCAGCCATTGACAGAGAAGCACTATTATTATTATTATTATTATTATTATTATTATTATTATTATTATTATTATTATTATTATTATTATTATTATTATTATTATTATTATTATTATTATTATTATTATTATTATTATTATTATTATTATTATTATGGACACCGTGATAGCCCAGTGGTCAAGTTCTACCATCTGGGCCCTGTCGCCAGTTCGTTTCCCGTCGGTGCCACCAGTATTTTCATTGAACATACCCGGTCTATTTCTGGACCAGTATTTTCATTGAACATACCGGCCCGTCTGGAAGTGTTGGAACTGCCCTTGCGGGGGTGTCATTAGATCTTATCGTCAATTCTTCGTACTCCCCTCACGGGTGAGACGATGGAGGCGCATGTGCAGAAATGCATCAGCCATTGACAGAGAAGCACTATTATTATTATTATTATTATTATTATTATTATTATTATTATTATTATTATTATTATTATTATTATTATTATTATTATTATTATTATTATTATTATTATTATTATTATTATTATTATTATTATTATTATTATTATTATTATTATTATTTCGGTGCCACCAGTATTTTCATTGAACATACCGCTCCGTCTGGACCAGTATTTTCATTGAACATACCGGTCAGTCTGGAAGTGTTGGAACTACCTTTGCGGGGGTGTCATTAGAGCTTATCGTCAATTCTTCGTACTCCCCTCACGGGTGAGACGATGGAGGCGCATGTGCAGAAATGCATCAGCCATTGACAGAGAAACACTATTATTATTATTATTATTATTATTATTATTCGGCCCGTCTGGAAGTGTTGGAACTGCCCTTGCGGGGGTGTCATTAGAGCTTATCGTCAATTCTTCGTACTCCCCTCACGGGTGAGACGATGGAGGCGCATGTGCAGAAATGCATCAGCCATTGACAGAGAAGCACTATTATTATTATTATTATTATTATTATTATTATTATTATTATTATTATTATTATTATTATTATTATTATTATTTACCATCTGAGCCCTGTCGCCAGTTCGATTCCCGTCGGTGCCACCAGTATTTTCATTGAACATACCGGTCTATTTCTGGACCAGTATTTTCATTGAACATACAGGCCCGTCTGGAAGTGTTGGAACTGCCCTTGCGGGGGTGTCATTAGAGCTTATCGTCAATTCTTCGTACTCCCCTCACGGGTGAGACGATGGAGGCGCATGTGCAGAAATGCATCAGCCATTGACAGAGAGGCACTATTATTATTATTATTATTATTATTATTATTATTATTATTATTATTATTATTATTATTATTATTATTATTATTATTATTAATGGATGCACATGTCCAGGATCTGGATCTGATGCTATAGTCTGAGGAAGCCTATTATTATTATTATTATTATTATTATTATTATTATTATTATTATTATTATTATTATTATTATTATTATTATTATTATTATTATTATTATTATTATTATTATTATTATTATTATTATTATTATTTTGGACACCGTGATAGCACAGTGGTCAAGTTCTACCATCTGGGCCCTGTCGCCAGTTCGATTCCCGTCGGTGCCACCAGTATTTTCATTGAACATACCGGTCTATTTCTGGACCAGTATTTTCATTGAACATACCGGCCCGTCTGGAAGTGTTGGAACTGCCCTTGCGGGGGTGCCATTAGAGCTTATCGTCAATTCTTCGTACTCCCCTCACGGGTGAGACGATGGAGGCGCATGTGCAGATTTGCATCAGCCATTGACAGAGAAGCACTATTATTATTATTATTATTATTATTATTATTATTATTATTATTATTATTATTATTATTATTATTATTATTATTATTATTATTATTATTATTATTATTATTATTATTATTATTATTATTATTATTATTATTATTATTATTATTATTATTATTATTATTATTATTATTATTATTATTATTATTATTATTATTATTATTATTATTATTATTATTATTATTATTATTATTATTATTATTATTATTATTATTATTATTATTATTATTATTATTATTATTATTATTATTATTATTATTATTATTATTATTATTATTATTATTATTATTATTATTATTATTATTATTATTATTATTATTATTATTATTATTATTATTATTATTATTATTATTATTATTATTATTATTATTATTATTATTATTATTATTATTATTATTATTATTATTATTATTATTATTATTATTATTATTATTATTATTATTATTATTATTATTTATTATTATTATTATTATTATTATTTATTATTATTATTATTATTATTATTATTATTATTATTATTGTTGGCCCTGTCGCCAGTTCGATTCCAGTCGGTGCCACCAGTATTTTCATTGAACATACCGCTCCGTCTGGGCCAGTATTTTTATTGAACATACCGGTCCGTCTGGAAGTGTTGGAACTGTCCTTGCGGGGGTGTCATTAGAGCCTATCGTCAATTCTTCGTACTCCCCTCACGGGTGAGACGATGGAGGCGGATGTGCAGAAATACATCAGCCATTGACAGAGAAGCACTATTATTATTATTATTATTATTATTATTATTATTATGGACACCGTGATAGCCCAGTGGTCAAGTTCTACCATCTGGGCCTGTCGCCAGTTCGATTCCCGTCGGTGCCACCAGTATTTTCATTGAACATATCGGTCTATTTCTGGACCAGTATTTTCATTGAACATACCGGCCCGTCTGGAAGTGTTGGAACTGCCCTTGCGGGGGTGTCATTAGAGCTTATCGTCAATTCTTCGTACTCCCCTCACGGGTGAGACGATGGAGGCGCATGTGCAGAAATGCATCAGCCATTGACAGAGAAGCACTATTATTATTATTATTATTATTATTATTATTATTATTATTATTATTATTATTATTATTATTATTATTATTATTATTATTATTATTATTATTATTATTATTATGGACACCGTGATAGCCCAGTGGTCAAGTTCTACCATCTGGGCCCTGTCGCCAGTTCGATTCCCGTCGGTGCCACCAGTATTTTCATTGAACATACCGATCCGTCTGGACCAGTATTTTCATTGAACATACCGGTCCGTCTGGAAGTGTTGGAACTGCCCTTGCGGGGGTGTCATTAGAGCTTATCGTCAATTCTTCGTACTCCCCTCACGGGTGAGACGATGGAGGCGCATGTGCAGAAATGCATCAGCCATTGACAGAGAAGCACTATTATTATTATTATTATTATTATTATTATTATTATTATTATTATTATTATTATTATTATTATTATTATTATTATTATTATTATTATTATTATTATTATTATTATTATTATTATTATTATTATGATGGACACAGTGATAGCCCAGTGGTCAAGTTCTACCATCTGGGCCCTGTCGCCAGTTCGATTCCCGTCGGTGCCACCAGTATTTTCATTGAACATACCGGTCAGTCTGGAAGTGTTGGAACTGCCCGTGCGGGGGTGTCATTAGAGCCTATCGTCAATTCTTCGTACTCCCCTCACGGGTGAGACGATGGAGGCGCATGTGCAGATTTGCATCAGCCATTGACAGAGAAGCACTATTATTATTATTATTATTATTATTATTATTATTATTATTATTATTATTATTATTATTATTATTATTATTATTATTATTATTATTATTATTATTATTATTATTATTATTATTATTAATTACTATTCCTCTTGACATGCTATGGATTAAGTGATCATCACTCAAATCTAAGTGACCATCACTAACCTCTAAGTGACCGTCACTAACCGCTAAGTGACTGTCACTAACTTGTAAGTGACCATCACTAACTGCTAAGTGACCATCACTACATACTATGTGGCTTCACTATCAATTTAGTAATCATCACTGCCAAGTAAGTGACCAGGGACTCACAGGAATGGAGTCAGTGTTGCCCACTGTAAGCGATCGAGCTTATGTCCTAAGAAACTGTAAGCGGTTGTCCACAGAAAAATCCTGTAACGATTGAACGTACACTTTATCAGTTGATTTTGGGTTCCCCAAGACCACAAATTCGCAATTGGGAAGATCGCTGTGTTGAAGTAAGAAACCTCCACCCTTTTTCAATGCCTCATGCCCCGCTTCCAGATTTTTTGGCACTGACTAACTATTTCATGACGCATATATTGGGGTACAACAAGCGAAACTCCACCCTCCTCGATAGCAAGGATATAGCTATACCCAAGTGTTCGTTTCTGGGAACTAGTCCAGACACCATCGTACCTGAGCAACAATGTGTTCGCGTGACATAACAGAGATCCAAACCAGTTGGGATGTTTGGGGACAACTGCAACTCCCAATCCGGAGGCGCCGGGAATACGAACAAGAGAGAAGAATCCACAGTCCAGCAAGCGTGGCTTGCGTGCACGCAAACTAACATTCTCGCGAGCAGGGTCAGAATGTTCTTTTACCCAACGCGCACTTATCACCAGCTAACAACCAATAGTGACTCGCTACGATTATTCTTACTAGTAAAGGTGGGTGGGCGGTGGTGGTGATGGGTGGGAAGGTGGGTGGGGGGGGGGGGGACCAGGTCACGCTTGAATTCAATGATTTCTGGAGCGCCAGTTCCCTTTCCAGCTCCCTTTGATTTCGATTTCTGCTGTGCCTTTCTCTTCTTCCCATCTGTCAACAAGCACTCTTCTGCTGTGGTGATGGGCACTTACTATGTAGTGATGGGCACTTACTATGTAGTGATGGGCACTTACTATGTAGTGATGGGCACTTACTATGTAGTGATACGTAATCTTCGACTAAAAAGAAAGTTACCTTCCCTTGCAATTGCTGTCTTCTCTTTCTTGCCCGGCGGCACGTAATCTTCGTCCTCATCGTCTTCCTCGTCGTCTTCCTCGTCCGACGTCTCGGGCTGTTTCCCCTCCTTGCAAGAGCTACGTTGGACTCCTACAAGCACAACTAACTGCAGAGAAAAACCATAACAATAAGCGCGCAGGACTATTCTTTTTCTTGTTTTTCTTCAGTTACCTTTCTTCTTCTTTTTGGGTGGTGGTGGACGCTTCCCGCTGTTCTTGCGTTCCTCTCCAATTTCTTCCTCTCCACTTTCTTCCTCATCTTTGCCTTTACTCACTTTCTTCCTCTTCCTGGATTCCGGTTCAGATTCTTCGTCTTCTTCTTCGTCCGCGGCCTGCACTTGTTCTGACTGAAATTGGTCCCCTGGGTCATCATCCTCCTCTTCCTCCTGCTTCTGTTTCTTTCGTGCTGGGAGCGTCCCTTGATCCTGGGAGGCTACAGCCGTGAGCTCCTCCTGGCGCCTTGCTTCGAATTTCGACAATGCCCCTTTCTGTTTGAGTTGAAGGAGAGAGAGAGAGAGAGAAAGAGAGACTTAGACAGAAAGGGGCAATCGTCACTACATACTAAGTGATTGGCACTAATGACATATATAGGGAGAGAGGGAGAGACCTTTTTTGGTTTTTGACAGAGCAAGCGCATCCGCCAGAAGACAGTTGCGTTGATCATGTTGGCCGACCAGGTGCCCACTCGGTTAAAGAAGACAGAGGAGGGCGGCTCGGCAGGTGAATTACCAGGAGTCAGATCATGAGGAAGATCAAAAGGACAGCGACTGGGACGAGGGGGACGTAATTTCCGAAGGAGGCGAGATCTGGCTCTGCAAACATTGCAACCATCCCAACAGCAACAACCCTCCTCCAGGCAGCGAAGATTACGTAGGCTGTGAGCTGTGCGAGCCCCCCTGGCGGCTTTCCCGACAGCAACAACCCTCCTCCAGGCAGCGAAGATTACGTAGGCTATGAGCTGTGCGAGCCCCCTGGCGGCTTTCCCGACAGCAGCAGCGAGGACGAAGCACTTGTCTGGTGAATTACTTGCATAGAATTCGTATTTGCCGCAGCAAAATTGTTTGGCTGATTTAGATTGACTTGGGCGCCTTCACGGTCGACAGTGCGATGGTGGCTGGCACGCTTCGGTGGCTCGTAGTGCCACCGGAGGCGGGAATGCATAATCATTTTCTTTTTTGCAATATTTTTTCCGCTTTTGCTTCATCAACATGCGGTTTTTTGCTGTTTGCGCAAGCATTTGCCTTGTCACGGTTATAGGTAGGTGCGTGGTGCGGGGTGGTACGCAGGTGGCAGGCGATCGGTCGCGCCGGTGCGCGCTCAGCGCGCATTCATCAAGGATTTTTTGTTTCAAGTTTAGTGTTGTTTTGTTTCATTCACTGCTGTATTTCTAGCGGGGAATCAGTACTTCCGTGATATCCGGGATCGGGACATGTAATAATACTGTTTGCGGGTGCAGAGCAAGAGGTGGCGCTAAGTGCCACCACAGGCGTGGATTTTCCCGCCAAAGCAATCTTCATAATCAGTTTTAAGTTTTTTCTTGTTTATTCCATTTATCTATACATAAAATCTATGCATGACATGTAGCCGTCCACGATTTTGCGACTATAATATTGCTGGTGGGATGCAAGCAGTACGTGTTTGTCCTGGGTGGCACGGTGTGGTGGCGCCCAAGTGCCACCAGAGGTGAGATAAATCAGGAAAATAATTTGTCATTGATGCAGGGTTTGTTTATGTTTGTTTATTATATGTTTTAGTTGCAGGAAAGCGTTTGTAACATATCGTATACAATGAATTAGCGCGTATGACTAGCTGTTTGACTGTAGTGTCGGTACGTCGGGCTGAGAGTCAGACGCAATAGGTATTAAAGTTTTTTTTGCAGACTTTTGCAGTAAAAATGATTTTTTTTTAGCATTAAAATAATGTTTTACGAATAATACTGACATTTTAATAATTTACGCAAAATTTTGTTTCCCTACGACCGGACATGGGGCGGCCCTTCGTATCAGGAAGAGGATCATTTCTTGCCACAACCCTCCCTCAAATGAACAACAAGTCTCACCATTGACATCCAAACACAGTAATCGGAAGTGTGCTGAAGTGCATTGATGTTGTCTTCGGAAACATGTCTGTCTAATTTGACAAACAGGAGACCGAAGACGACCAGCAACAGACACAGTAATCGGAAGTGTGCTGAAGTGAATTGGTGTTCTCTTCGGAAACATGTTTGTCTAATTTTACAAACAGGAGACCGAAGACGACCAGCAAGAGTTTGAGTTGGTGCTATTCTTCCTTTACCTTGTTCACAAGGCAGAAAAGCAAGAACTAGTAACCGTAGAAAGCTATCTATCTACCTAGTGATGGGCACTTACTATGTAGTGATGGGCACTTACTATTGCATATGTGATGGGCACTTACTATGTAGTGATGGGCACTGACTATGTAGTGATGGGCACCAAATATGTAGTGATGGGCACTTACTATGTAGTGATGGGCACTTACTATGTATGATGGGCACTTACTATGTAGTGATGGGCACTTACTATGTAGTGATGGGGACTTACTATGTAGTGAACCTTACTATCTAGTGTTGGGCACTTACTATGTAGTGATGGGCACTTACCTGCATATACCGGCAAGGTCTTGCGCAGTGCCAGAAACTCTTGCGCCGCGGCGCTCTGCTGCCCTGGCCAGCTGAGATGAAATAACTTGCCACTAGTGTTAATCTTGTAGAGCGCTTGCTGCCGGCTAATCAGATCGAGAAAATTTTCTCCTTTCTCCTCGTCCCACCCAGCGTCCTCAACCCCTCCATGTTGTAATTCATCGTCGCCCTGGCGTAGTATTCTTTGCAGCTGCTCTTTTGGTGCAAAAACTTCCGTGTCAAAAACAAGATTGGGACAGGCCATAAATTGTCCCACCCAACGAGCACGATCAATGGCAAAACTGCTAAGGCCGCCTGGGTGCTTCTGTGCTAGGAAGTAAATACCGACCGCGTTTTTAACAGTGTCTTGCATATTCGGTTCTTGCTTCTGCAAGTAGGCTTGCACTTCCTACATACATAAACACAAAGACACACACACACACACACACACATTTTAAACATCTATATCTATATCTACCTATCTATCTATCTACCTACCCATCTATCCATCTATCTATTTCCCTATCTACCAAGTGAATATGGCCACTATGTAGTGATGTGCACTAAATATAACACGTAGTGCTGGTCACTAACGAAAGTGACGATCACTACAAAATAAAACACAGTGACCATCACTAACAATTTAGTGCGCATCACAT
>WBZZ01002453.1:205000-207500 GCA_019918135.1 Paulinella micropora | reverse complement strand
GCAGTTGCAGGCACAAGGGGCCAAAGTACCATGATCCATCACAGGTACTGTTAAGATAAAATATCCAATATGTGTGATGAACCCAATGTGTGTGACGAATGTGAATGAATGGTAGGTGTTACGTCTAAGTGGCCATCACTAAACTCTAAGTGACCATCACTAACCCCTAAGTGATCATCACTAACCCCTAAGTGACCATCACTAAACGCATAGTGACCATCACTAACTGTTAACTGACCATCACTACATACTATGATGAAATATCCAATGTGTGTGATGAATCGAATATGTGTGATGAATGTGAATGAGTGTTAGGTGTTACTTGGAGTGCTCGCTTACTCCCGCTGCAGACAAGGCATCCGAATGCTCTAACGGACACCCCTTGCGAGGGGAACGGGTTTTTGCGGCGGACATGGCTACGCAACTGGATGCAAGTATGGCGAACAAGACTTGGAACCAGCTTCAAGCAAGTAGGCAGGTCCACGACGCGCGAGCTGCCGCTGCACCAGGATTTATGTGCTGCATCCGCTGTTCACCCCGCTACAAGCTGAAAATGCAGCAAGCAGCGAGATCTGCGGTGAGCAAGAGATCTGCGTCATACCAGTTTTGTTGGGACCTGATGGCACGCCTGTGGTTTCTACACAGTACAGTGCCCCCCACAGTGTATGGGTAAACACCATCAATAATAATATTATTGCATTCTCTACATCAGACGAGCTGTGGATGGGAGGCATAGTGGGAGGTCCGTATATCCCCCCAAACCTGAAAAAAGCCTTTTCGTCTCTGGTCCTTCGGCTGCGCCATGCATATGCGCCGCGTATGGTGCGTGACCGGGAAGGAGCCGAGAAGACATGCAGAGTCCTATGCTTAGGAGTGATGGCAGACGGCCAAGGTCAAAAGCATGTCGCCGGTACTAATCAGAGCGGCTGAAGATGACGAAAGCGATCAAAGATCAGATGAAGGAGATGGGATGGAGAGATGGTCTACTGTGGTACAAGGGCCTTCACGGTCGCTATGCGTCACAGCCGGACAAATGGACCCTTTGGGTACCGGAGAGTCTGAGACGATTTATATTTGTCGCAGCCCACAATTGACCACTTTTGGCGCATCCGGGTCGACAACGAACTCACATGTTCGTAGCGAGGCGATTCTGGTGGAAGAAGATGAAGGAGGAGATAGATCAGGCGGTGGATGCATGCATCCCGTGCAAGATAAACAAAACACCACTGAAGGCAAATTTCGGCCTGATTGGCGAATTTCCTCTTCATGCGGGGATGTTTGAGTTTAACACATTGATCATGTGGGACCTTTCCCAGAATCGAAGGATGGTTACAAATACCTCCTCACGGCTATTGACAGAGCCACCAACTATGTGTGGATCATCCCTGTCAAAGACGTTACATGCAAGACGACGGCCGAGGCGCTGATCGATAGGATCATCTCACAGATCGGAGTACCAAGAAAGATATGTTCTGATCGAGGCTCGGACATTAATAACGAGGTCATCGACAAACTATCTAAGTATTACGGGATGAAATGGCAATATGTTACTGCCTATAACCCGCGAGCAAATGGGAAAATCGAGCGGGTACACAGACCCCTCAAAGCCTCACTAAAGATGTATTGCACGAAGAAGGAGAATCAAAGAGCATGGGTCGAGGCAGCACCATCATTTGCGTTTGCAATGAACTGTCTACCCTCTACGGCGTTAGGAGGCTCGAAGAGCTCAATCTCGCCATATCAGTTAGTATATGGGCTCCTATCTTCCCTATCCCTTCCACTGTTTCCCCTCCTCCTTCCCAGTGCAGCAACATTTTTATTTTTGGCCCCCGCCACACCTCCTCCCCTCCTTTCTCTCATCGCACATTTTTATTTCCTTTCCTCACCCCCCCCCCCCTCCTCCGCTTCCATCCCAAAAATTTTTCTCTCGGGCGGGCCGAGGTTGGAGGGGGGGGGGGGGGCCGGGGTGGTCGTGGGGGGGAGGGAGCACTCACTTTGGTCTTCTGCATTTTTGGGGTTTGTGCGTGTCTGGGTTCTGGGAAGACTAATTGTTTCTGTAAATTCCCGATGTTTTCTTGCCTGCGTACCTACCTATGTGGCTACCCACCTACGTGCATACCTACCTACCCGCCTACCTACATACCAGCCTACCTACCTACCTACCTACCTACCTACCTACCTACCTGCCTACATACCTACCTGCGCCTGCCTACCTACCTGCTTACCTGCCTGCCTACCTGCCTGCCTACCTACCTACCCACCAGGCATGCCGTGGCACCCGCCGTTTTTGATTTCTCCTGCGCTCCTTGCCCTTTTTGCTATCCGCCTGCTCCTGCCTGGCCTGCTTCCTACTCCGACTGCCTTGCTACTACACACGTCGCTGGATGGCAGGTGGTAGTCAGTGTCGCTGGATTGATATGGGAGAGTTGATTGACTCTGGGGTTGGAGGGAAAGTCGACCCATGGACGAACGAGGATGGGCCTGACTTTCCTCTCGACGC
>WBZZ01002453.1:180000-202500 GCA_019918135.1 Paulinella micropora | reverse complement strand
ATTATCGGGTTATTTTTATCGGTTTTCCCGTTAGCTAAATAAGAAAAAAACAGTATAATTTTTAGCGTGGCCTAGTAGTAGTAGTAGTAGTAGTAGTAGTAGTAGTAGTAGTAGTAGTAGTAGTAGTAGTAGTAGTAGTAGAAAAGCCTTGTGTTTTCCGATTCGTATAATACGTTCTGCCTCCACTCTTATGTTGAAGCTGTAATTCGGGTTAAATCATAAATTTAACGCGGTTATGACGGCAAACTCTGCATCATTATCGGGTTATTTTTATCGTTTTTCCAGTTGGCTGAAAAAGAAACAGTTACCCTTAATAGCTTAGCTTAGTAGTAGTAGTAGTAGTAGTAGTAGTAGTAGTAGTAGTAGTAGTAGTCGATTCAAGCTAAGTTGGCCTTCTCTACGTCCCCTGCCGGTCCGTGGGCATGCTTCTTTGCCAAACGATGTATCGTCTTTTATGTCCAATATGCGGTGCTCTTGTTACCGCTTTCAGTTTGTTTGTATATGTATATATGTATGGTTATGTTTTTTTGTATGTATGTATGTACGTATGTACGTATGTATGTATGTATGTATGTATGTGCATGCATGTATGCATGCATGTATGTATGTATGTACGTATGTATGTATGTATGTATGTATGTATGTCTATACATGTACATATGTATGTACATGTACATATGTACATGCATGCATACATGCACACATACGCATGCCTACATACATACGTTCATACATGCATACATCCATACATACATATTGCATACACTTAATACATAAATACATACTAATTACATACTTACACACATACGTACATAAATGCATACATGCATAAATACATACACACACAAACGCACATACATACATACATACATAGATAAATATATATGCATACATACATACATACATAAATTCATACATAATATAGACATACATACCTTCCTACCTACAAAGAGACATAGTTATTACATACATACCATCCATCTATATACATACCATCCATACATATCATACATACATCATACATATCATACATACATACATACATACATATCATACATATATACCTACATACATACATACATACATACATACATGCAAACATACAAACATACATACATACATACATACAAACATAGATACATACATACACTATGGTACGTTCATGCATACACATGTACATACATGCATACAAAGACGTGCACACATACATACCTACATTACTTACATAGATACATATGCAAAAATACATACATACCTACATACCTAGATAGATACATATACATAAATACATACATGCATATACATACATACATACATATACATACATACATACGTACATACATACATACATACATACGCATGTACATACATAAACATACGTACATACATATACACATACCGACGTAAACATACATACAAAATAAACATACATAAACATACTACGTACATACATTCATATATACATACAAACATACATACATACACACAAACAAACATACATACAGACAGACATGCATGCATATACACATACATGCATACATACTTACATACATACGTTCTTACATACCTACATCTACACCCATAAATGTATTCACCACACTTTGAACCAAATATTTAGCATGTTTTTGCTCATGGGCTGCTCCTTTGAACATCTATCGCATGTTTATATACTACTGCGGTCGTAAGCATGATTTTCTCTTACGGTCACTTCGACTCGGATTACGCTGGATGTGACTTTTCTGTTTTACATTTTCATCATGAGATAAAACATTAAGTCTAAAAATGGGGGGAAGGGGGGGGGGTCTAAAATTTTCCTGGAAAACGACAGATCTTTAAAACTAAATAGTGGATGTTACTGTGGAAAAGATGATATTGAAAGTAATCATGCATATGGAAATTTATTGTCGGAAATATTATTGATAATAATATATAGTAGTGAGTTGTAATATTAATATTCTTCGTACACTGAAGAACTTTGTAACAAAACCAGACTCTGAAGTCGCTTGTGTGTGTGTGTGTGTGTGTGGTGGGGGGGGGGTATTAATAGAGTATTCAACGGTGGATGTTTGAAAGAGATAGGGCAGGGGGGGGGTTATTTGAACATTTTGAAGCAGAAACTGCACCCTGAACTTGTATTAATAATGGGAAGCAGAGTAAGGGAAGAACTTTAGAGCAGAAACAGGAACAGTGACTTACTGATATGAATAATAATTAATATTATATTATTTTCATATTAATACGTGTCACGGAGCAGCGGGGGTGGGGGGGGGAGGGAGGGGTGGTGGTGGTTGGTAGACAAGAGGTTCAACTAGCTAGTCAACTTGGGCACCAGCCGCGGGCAAGCTCATCATCAGAGCTGTCATAAGCAGTCTCGGATGACGCAGGATTCGAATATCATAAATTGACTTCACTATGATAAGTTCAAAGCAGCCTTCTCAGAATGCAAAATTCACTGAAGCCTAGATCAAGTTTCGGCTTAGTTGCTTTGACGGCGTCTTCTCAATGTTTGACCAGAGCACTCCGACCGTGCCCCTCAATGAGCACTCAGTGAAGCCAGCCGCGTGGAGGACTTGAATCACGAAAAGCCTTGCCGCGACAGGTGAAATGAAACTATTAATATTAATACTGACCTCAGCAGAGTCTTGCCAAGGCCACGGTAGAGAGACTCGACGAGCTGAGAGAGAGAAGAAGGGGGGGTGAAACTAAGATCAGGCTATTACTAACCCTAGGGTTAATAGAAATTACTATGATTAATACTGAGTATTAATATTAATATTAATAGCTGCCTCCTTGTCCTGGGACCACTGTGTTTTTTTGATTATATTATTTTGAAGTAATTTATTTAATTTCATTGTCACGGTGTCACCGGTTGTTACCACAATGCTTGTCGTCACGGATGTAGCCTACGGTCACTATTAACTCATTACACAATACTGCCACTGTTTCTGTCACAAAGTTATTCAGTGTACCAAGAAATTATTAATATATATTAATATTAAGTATTATTATTAATACTATTTAATATTAGTTTTAGTAATATAACTAACTATCAATAATATTGTTCATGAGTACTTCCTGCAATCACTTGAATTTTGATAGGCACTATTACTTTCAAGAGAATATTGCAGTTGCCCGTAGTGACGTCCAACAACTAATTTAAAGATATTACTGAATTTGTTATTCCCCCCCCCTCTCAATATTTTTAGACTTATTTATAATTTTTATCTCGTGAAGGTACCGGTGGCAGGGAGAAAGAAATACACACGACGAGCGCAAAAAAAAGCATTGGTTGCTGCCCCGGCGATTTTGGCGCGCTAATTGTGCACAACAGACTCTTTGGAGTGAAAAGAATCTTGCGTGCGTTGGGGTTTTCAGATAGAAAAAAAATTCTCGTCTGCCGCCAAGGAAGCTTTCCCCAAAAATCGGGGGAAGGCAGGGAGGGGGGGGGGGGTTAAAGAGAGAGAGAAAATGTTTCACCGGTTTTCGGGGAGAAGGGCCGGGGGGGCAAATTCTCCCAGGCCCCGGGTGGTGTGTGTGTGTGTGTGGGGGGGGGGGGGGGTGGGATGGTGAGAGGGAAAAAAATCACGACGAGCAAAAGAAAATGTAGTTTGGCCGCTGACCCGGCGATTTTGGCGAGCTGGTCGTGCATAACGGACTGTTGGGCTTGAAAAAAATCGAATTGAATCTTGCGTGAAGGAGGACGGTTGGATTTTCCACGCGCCCACCTGTCACCTCCGCTGTTGGCGGGAATTCCAATTCCACCCCGCGCATAGATTTTTCCTCCTCGGCCGCCAAAAAATGTTCCCCCTGATTTACGGGGAAGGCCGGGAGGGGGGGGGGTGTAGAAAAAATCTGTTCCTTGATTTTTGGGGAAGGCCTGGGGTGGGGTGGGGGCGGGGCAGAAAAAATTTGTTCCATGATTTTTGGGGAAAGCCCGGGAGGGGCAAATGGTGTCAGGAAAAAAAAATCGACGAGCGAAAAAAAAACGCAGGTTGGCGGCTGACCCGGCAATGTTGGCGCGCTGGTCGTACAATGGACTCTTTGGCGTGAAAGAAATGTTACCGAACCTTGCGTGCATTGGGACCGACCTACTTACCAACCTAACTGCCTGCCAGCCTGTCTACCTACCAACCCACCGACCTACCTACCGACTTACCTTGGCAACCACCCACCACAGAATTTGAAAGGGAGATGGGTAGGAAAGGACACCTATATTTTAGAGAAAACTAATATTAAGGCTGCGGCTGCTGTTAGTGTTGTTGCTGCTACAACCATTTGTTGCTGCAAGTAATAGCTGCAGCGGCGGTAACACCAGCAACAATAGAACAACAGCAGCACAAGTAGCAGCAGCAGCTGCACTAGGAGCAGCAGCAGTAGTAGCAGCCGCAGCACTAGGCAGCAGCACAGAAGCAACAGCAATACCACCAGCAGCAGCTTGCAGTAGCAGCAGCAGCAGTAGCAGCAGCAGCAGTAGTAGTAGTAGTAGCAGCCGCAGCAGATATAGCGGCAGCAGCACAGAAGCAACAGCAGCACTAGCAGCAACAGCTTGCAGTAGCAGCAGCAGCAGCATAGCAAGAGCAGCACTAGCCTACGAGTAGCTGTAGCAGTAGGAATAAGAATAAGCGTAGTACAAGCGTGATTAGGAGTAGGACTAGTATGAGAAGGTGTAGGCATAGGACTTGTTGGCGTTGGAGTTGGAGTAGGAGTAAGAGTAGGGGCAGGAGTAGGTGTAGTAGTAGTAGTAGTAGTAGTAGTAGTAGTAGTAGTAGTAGTAGTAGTAGTAGCAGAAGTAGTAGTAGTAGTATAGCAGCAGTAGTAGTAGTAATAGCAGCAGTAGTAGTAGGCCTCGGAGTAAGAGGATGAGACAAATATGAGAAAGAGGAGAAGACGAGCAAGAGAAGAGGAGCAGCTGCTGCTATTGCTGCCCTCCTACTGCCACTCTTATTTCTCCTCCTACTCCTGCTCCTCCAACTACTCCTACTGCTCCCACTCTTCCTACTCCTCTCCTCTCTCTCTCTCTCTTTTTCTTTTTCTCTCGATCTCTCTTTTGCCTCCTCTTTCTATTCCTCTTCCTCCTACTCCTACTCGTACCCCTTCTCCTTCTCTTCTTATGCCTCCTCTTTCTATTCCTCTTCCTCCTCCTCTTACTCCTACTCGTACCCCTTCTCCTTCTCTTCTTATTCTTGTCCTCTTCCTACTCTATTTCTACTATTCCTCTTCGTAGTTCTCTTCTTCCTCTTCCTTGTCTTTTCCCCTTACTCCTCCTCTTACCTTCCCTTCTACTACTCTTACTCAGGCTTCTCCTACTCCTACTGTACAATTAGTCGTACTCCTACTCTTCCTCTTCCAGGATTCCTCTTCTTCCTAGTCTTCCTCTTCCTCCTCATCCTATTCCTCCACCTCTTATTCTCTTTCCTTTTACCTATTCCTACTTCTTCTTTTCTCCTCCTTTCACTCCTTCGTCTTCCTACTTTCTCTTCAAGGATTCCTCTTCTTCCTCATCCTCCTATTCCTCCACCTCTTTTCTGCTCTTTCCTATTCCTCCTACTTCTTCTTCTTCCTACTCCTCGTCTTGCTACTTTCCTCCTCCTAGTCCAACTTCCTAATCCTCGTCTTGCTATTTTTCTCCTACTCCAACTACTATGTACTAGTCTACTCTACTCCCCGTACTCCTACTACTCTTCTTTTTCTTCATCTAAAATCTCCTCCTAATGTAACTGCCACTACTACTACTATGTAACTAGTCTACTCTACTCTCGTGCTCCTACCTGCTCCTCTTCCTTTTCATCATCTCAACTCTCCTCCTAATGTAACTGCTACTACTACTCCAACTCCAACTCCTACTCCTGCTCACTCCTGCCTAGTCGTAGCAGCCGCAGCAGTAGTTGCAGCAGCAGCAGCACAGTAACAGCAGTAACACTAGCACAAGCAGCAGTAGCAGCTATGGCAGCTGGGAAGCAGGTGTAATTAAGCAGAAAGAGAGTAGGGAACGAGAATGAATCAATAAGGTAGAGATGAGTGGATTGAAGACGCGTACACGCGTAACCGTCCAAACCCGTCTATGCTATGTTTTTGGGATGTGTGTGTGTGTGTGTGTGTGTGTGTGTGTGTGTGTGTGTGTACAAACACGTGAATAGAATTCGTTAGATCTTCGTTTACTTTCATGGTAGGCACGTAGGTAGTACCTACGTAGGTAAGACTGATAAGGTAGGAGCTGGTAGGTAAGGCGGGAAGGTTTTTTTCCCCTGGCTGATGGAGAGGGCAGACAGCTGTGTGTGTGTGTGTGTGTGTGTGGTGGGGGGGGGGGGGGGGCGCGGATAAAAGCAGACCCAAATTCTGTCAAGGAGAAAAAACGGTCGTTTGGGCCGCTGACCCCTTGGCTGAGGATAAAAGCAAGCAGACCCAAGGGGGGGGGGGGGGGGGGCTGACCCCTTTGGCCGAGAGACCGGGGGGGGCCGCGGATAGTTCCACGTGCCACCTGCCACCCCACCCTTTAAAAAAAATTAAAAAATTATGCATCATCACTGACAGTGTTCATCACTGACAGTGTATCATCATCACTGACAGTGTTCATCACTGACAGTGTCAGGCTCCGTTGGGGGGGGGGGGGGGGAGGGATGTTTGTCGATTTTTGGTGAAAGTCTGAAGGTCGGGAGGGGGGCCTGAAAAATGCGTTCTACGATTTTTTTGGAGAAGCCCGGGGGGGGGGGGGGGTAAAAGTAAACAGAGACTGAAAAGAATTTTCCTCCCCCCCCCCCCACCCACCCCCGTGATTTCCCCCGGTGGAATTTTGGGGAGGCAAAAGAAAGAAACAAAAATGAGGTAGTGGGTGGGTGTCTGTGATGGTGTGGTGTTTGTGTTTGTGTGTGTGTGTGTGTGTGTGTGTGTCTGTATTTTACATGTACATATCAATATGTATTATGGGTGTCTATTGTATGTATGTATTGTGCATGCATTATGAGTGTGTGTGTGTGTGTGTCTGGGTGGGTAGGTGTAGGTGTGTTGGTGCGTTGATATTTGTGTGTGAGCGTCTATCTGTGTGTGTATGTGTAAGTATGTACTAGTATGTGTGTCAGTCTAGTACTCAGTCTGTGTGTATATGTTTCAACCCTATGTAAGTACGGAGTTTTAATGACGCATTGTACTATTGCAAAGAGAAATATGTATGTTTGAAAGAGAAATCAGAAGCGAGCTTAAACTTGTAATGAGAAATCAGAATATGTATCTGTAGACAAACGTATAAGATCGGACCTATTACTTTATTGAATATGGTATAAATATGAGCATATATTACTTGTATGTATTCGTGAGGAGATACGTTTTTAGCTGTTTTTTCATCCTAGATGGCATTCTCTCCAATCGTGCTTCTGATTTCGTATTAAGTTTCATTTATCTTGCCTAGAATGATCAAGGTTGTTCTAAGTAAAAGAAGTCGCAGTGTGGAAAAAGAAATCAGAAGCAAGAAGGTTTTTTAAACTTTTTAAAATTTACATTGGCTTGTTAGCGCCCCATGTAGTTCATATTGTTGTTTGGTAAGCTTCGTCTAGGTAGATTAGTGCCTACCAGGGATCTTGGATCCGTGCTTTCGGTCACGGACATACATACACAAACACACAAACACAATAACACGCAAATAATGCATACATACACACTCACATACAAAGACATTACACACACAACAAACAAAAACACGAAGACAAACACCAACACACACACGCACACACTCACGCCTACAGACACCGACACACATACACACCAGAAGACATACATACCCACATAATACATACGAACATATGTTAAATAGATACATGCACACACTTACACAAACACCTACACACACACACACAGAGACACACACACACACAGAGACACACACACGCTCGCACCCACACACACACACAAATACACACACACACACTCACAAACACCAACACGCACACACATACACACACACTTAAGTCCACACACACACACACACACACACACACTCACGCACACACACACAAACACAAACACCAACAAATACTGACACACACACACACCATACATACATATATGCAGAATACACATACACACATATTAAATAATACATTTACACACACACACACACGCACACGCACACACACTCATAAACACAAACACAAACACACAGACACAAACACAAACACACACACAAACACAATACATACATACATACAATACATGCATGCAAGACATACATACAAGACATACATTTTTGTATTCTGTATATACTTAATTATAAATATAACTCCTCTGTATATTCAGTGTTTTTGTTGTAAAGACTGTTCTTGCTCTGTGGTTGGGTAGAATGATATTTGAGACGACGACCAGCGCGCAGGCCCGGACCAACAGGAAGCAGCGCAACATCGGGAACCTGGCGAAGGGAGCTTGCGGACCTTGCCCGGTCGCCTGCCGTTCGCAGGGCAGCAGGAACAGCTGTAAAGCGCACGCGTGCATCACGCGAGCACCTGCACTGGCCTCTGAAAAGGCGCAGGACGGGGACTCGAGGGCTTTGGCCGATGCGTTGGTCCGGCCTTGCCGGAAACCAGAGCCAGACCAGGAATGTGTACATATGTATGTATGTATTGTGTGGGTGTGTCTGTGTGTGTGTGTGAGCGAGGGTGTGCGTGTATGTGTGTATGCATGTGTGTGTCTGTGTATGTGTGTATGTGTGTGGGCGCGCCGCGCGCGCGTGCGTGTGTGTGTGTGTGTGTGTGTGTGTGTTTGTGGGTTGCAGGAGCGTCCAGCTGTGCTCTGCTGCTATCCTACCTTGTGCACATCCAGCTGTGCTGCTCCTTATCTCGTGCCACATGCCTGGATAGCGACCCGCCAGTAGCGCCTATGAGTCCGATCATGCCAGACAAGCAGCCGGCCGATGGTGCCTGCCTCCTGCTTGTGCTATCTTCCGTCAGAGCTAGTGCCTCTCCCTCTGGCGCGCACACTCACGCACTGCAAGTATCTGAAGAAAAAAGCATGTTCTGCCACAGTGTATTGTTCTTAATTTTGTTTGTCAACTGTGCCAGGCTTTGCAAATACCCCGCTACAGCTACTCCTTCCATCGTATGGTTCGCGCCCTGTCCCTCGCGCTACTCAATTTAGGCTATGGCTGACCTCGGAGACCACGACTACCAGTGGCACAAGACGAGACGCAGCATGCAGGTAAGTCGGTTAGTCGGCTGTAGCACCCCGCCCCCCCCCCCCCCCCCCCGGTCCGTCCGTCCGAAAGAAAAGAAAGAACAAACAACAGAGTTCCAGGAGATCTTGATAAAAATGACGTCAAAGAATGAGGTAGCTAAAAAATTTCAGTGAAAAGCAAAGATATTTTTAATAAATTTTTGAAGTTGATCACTGTCAAGTGGAAAATGCTCTGGAAAGTAATCATGCAATGAAAATTTGTTGCCGGAGCCAGGAAGTATTACTAATACAGCTTAGGATATTAAGTGTCAAAGTCAACAATCAAATTCACATTGACAATCAGAATCATGAGTCAAATTAGTGCAATTCAACGGTAACTTGTATTAATATTGAGAACCAGGGTAGGTAATAACTTTAGCCCTTAACCGGGCGAGCGCCACATTTGTGGATCATTGCCACAATTGTGGCAGTGTTTTTCAAACTGAATAAAACATGATCATCATTTCTCAACGTAATAATACTGAAATAAGCTTGATATTAATATTTCAAGACATGCTCAGTGAAGTCTATTATTATCGATACGTCAAGGTACGGAGGTAAAATCTCAAGTTATCGGGAAGTGACTTAGTTATGTTATATATCAAAAATAGGTGCCAGTTGAACGCGAGGATCCTAGTCATTGCCACAAATGTGGCAGTGTTTTTCAAACTGAATAAAATCATCATTTCTCAACGTAGTAATACTGAAATAAGTTGGACATTAATATTTCAAGACATGCTCTATCGATACGTCAAGGTACGGAGGTAAAATCTTATCTGGAAGTGACTTAGTTATGTTATCAAAAAATAAAATCGTCAGCGCGAGCCAGGATGCACCCACTTGTTCGCTTAAATATGACAGAATCAATTATTACAAACAAAGTACTGCTAATATTGCCACATTTGACTAAGGCGAATGGTAGCAGAGAAAAAAAAAAACCACCACGAGCGCAAGAAATTGTTTGGTCGCTAACCAGTCGAATTCAGCGCCCTATCCTTGCATAACTATTTCGCGCGAAAGGAATTTTACCGAATCTTGCGTGCGTTGGGTTTTTCAGATAAAAAAAAAAATTCTCGTCGGCCGCCAAGGAAGTTTTCCACCGAAGTTGGGCGAAGGCCGGGGGGAGGGGGGGGGGGGGGAAGGAGAGAGAAAAATTTGTTTCTCCGATTTTCGGGGAAGGCAGTTGGGGGTTAGGGGGGGGGGGGGGCGAAAAAACTCAGACCCCCGAATTCTCCCATTTCCCGAGGGGTGGGGGGGAGATGGTGTAAGGGGAAAAAAAATCATGAAGAGCGAAGAAGAAAATATCGTTTGGCCGCTGACCCGGCGACTTAGACGAGCTGGTCGTGCGCAACGGACTGTTTGGCGTGAAGGAATTCAACCGAATCTTGCGTGGATTGGGATGTTTGGATTTTTCACGCGCCACCTGTGACCCCGACCATAGAAGAAAAAAAAAAATATTCGTCCTCGGCCTCCAAATTTTTCTCCTTGATTTTTTGGGGAGGGCCGGGAGGGGGGGGGGGGGCAGAAAATTTTGTTCATTTTTTGGGGAGGGCCGGGGGGGGGGGGGGCCAGAAAGATTTGTTCCTTGATTTTTGGTGGAGGGCCAGGGGGGGGAGGAGGGGGCAGAAAAATTTGTTCCTTGATTTTTGGAGGAGGGCCCGGGGGCGGGGGGGGTGGGGGGGGGGTTGGTGTCAGGGGGGAGCGAAAAAGTCGAATTTAGCGCCCTATCCGTGCATAACTATCTCGCGCGAAAGGAATTTTACCGAATCTTGCGTGCGTTGGGTTTTTCAGATAGAACAAAACATTCTCATCGGCCGCCAAGGAAGTTTTCCCCCGAAGTTGGGTGAAGGCCAGGGGGAGGGGGGGAGGAGGGGGGGGGGGGCGCAAAAAATTCAGACCCCCAAATTCTCCCATTCCCCGAGGGGGAAGGGGGGGGGGAGGAGGGGAGGGGGGGGGGGGGCGTAAACAAATTCAGACCCTCGGCCGCCAAAAAATTATTTCCCCGCTGATTTCCGGGGAAGGCCCCCCCCCGGGGGGAGGGCAGACAAAAATGGTTACTTGATGTTTTGGGGAAGGCCGGGCGGGGGGGGGGGGCAGAAAAAATTGTTCCTCGATTATTTTTTTTTTTGGGGGGGAGGGCCAACAAAAGAATTTCCCGACCAGATGCCTCTCCCCCCCCCCCCCCCCCCCCCGGGGAACTTCGAGGAGGGAAAAGAAAGAACAAAATCCCACGACGAGCGAAGAAAAATTTCGTGGAACCGCTGACCCTGCAAATTTACGCGCAAAAAAAGTTTACCGAATCATACGTGAATTAGCAAGGTCGAATTTTTACGTGCCGCTGGCCACCCGCTTCGCTAAAAGAAAAAATCTTCTTTTCATCCTGGTCAATCATTTTCTTTGTCCCATTCCTCCCCCATTCCCTCCCGACTCCTGTCCCCCCCTCGCTCTTTTTGCTTTCGGCCTGCCCCGCATCTTCTCTTGCCCCCCCCCCCCCCAACCCCGCTCTGTCTTTGTTTTTTCCCTCTCCCAACCAGTCCATATCACACTCTCCCAACCAGTCCATATCACACTCCCCTCGTCAGTCTGATAAAAGAGACAGAGAGACAGAGATACAAAGAGAGACAGGCGGCGGTGTACCTTCCCTTGGTCATCCCAAGCAAAACCCCCTTCAATGCCCCCCCCCCTCCCTTCTGCCCTCCTTTCTCCTTTCTATCTCTCAAACAAAAAAACAAGACAGAGAGAGAGAGAGAGAGGAATGCAAGGGTGAAAACAAGAAAGAAAGAGAGAGGGTGAGGTGGTAGGGGAGGAGAGAGAGACTGAGTGAATGTGTGTGTGTGAGGGGGAAGGAGTAGGTAACCCTAACCCTAATCCTAACCCTAACCCTAATCCAACTACTACTATCTAACCCTAATCCAACTACTACTATCTAACCCTAATCCAACTACTACTACTACTCTCTAACCCTAATCCAACTACTACTACTACTACTACTACTACTACTACTACTACTACTACTACTACTACTACTACTACTACTACTACTACTACTACTATCTAACCCTAATCCAACTACTACTATCTAACCCTAATCCAATTACTACTACTACTATATAACTCTAATCCAACTACTACTACTACTACTACTACTACTATATAACCCTAATCCAACTACTACTACTCTCAAATCCTAATCCAACTACTACTACTACTACTACTACTACTACTACTACTACTACTACTACTACTACTACTACTACTACTACTACTACTACTACTACTACTACTTCTACTACTACTACTACTACTACTACTACTACTACTACTACTATCTAACCCTACTCCAACTACTGCTACTACTATCTAACCCTAATCCAACTACTACTACTACTACTACTACTTCTACTACTACTACTACTACTACTACTACTACTACTACTACTACTACTACTACTACTAGCTAACCCTAATCCAACCACTACTACTACTATATAACCCTAATCCAACTACTACTTCTACTACTTTCTAACCCTAACCCAACTACTACTACTACTCTCTAACCCTAACCCAACTACTACTACTACTCTCTATCCAACTACTACTACTACTCTCTAACCCTAATCCAACTACTACTACTACTCTCTAACCCTAGTCCAACTGCCACTACTACTATCTAACCCTAGTCCAACTGGTACTACTACTATCTAACCCTAATCAACTACTCCTAGTTACTATCCAACCCTAATCCAACTACAACTACTACTTTCTCTCTCTCAAACAAAAAGCGAGAGAGAGAGAGAGAGAGAGAGGAATGCAAGGGTGAAAACAAGAAAGAGAGAGAGTGAGGGGGTAGGGGAGGAGAGAGAGACTGAGTGAATTTGTGTAGAGAGACTGACTGAGAGAGGGAGGGAGGAGCATCGCGGTCTGGCTGGAAAACCAGCAACAATCACAAACGTCAATATAAATAACCACCGAGCAAGAACAAAAAACCTGATTATGTAAGATAAATAGTTAAAAAATTAAGTATATACATAATACAAAAATGTATGTATGTATGTATGTATGACTTTGTATGCATGTATGATGCATTAGATGCACGTATTGCATGTATGTATTGTGGGTGTATGTGTGTGTGTGTGTGTGTGCGTGGGCGTGAGTGCGTGTGTTGGTGCTTTTGTGTGTGCGAGCGTGTTTGTGTGTGTGTGTGTGTGTGTGTGTGTGTGTTGGTATTTTTGTGCATGTGTATGTATGTACTATTTATGTGTGTCTGTCTGTGTGAGTACTTGTGTGTATCTGAATCTGAGCTGTACCTATGTAAGTATGGATTTTAATTACATATTGCACCATTACAAATTGTACTATTGCAAAGAGAAATAAATGCGTTTGAAAGAGAAATAAAAAGCGAAATCAGAAACACAACTGGAGAGAGAGCCATCCTCAAGACACTAACGCTATTTCCTCTTTCAAAAAACTGCTAAACACCTATCTGCTCACAAATAATAAATGTTCACCATAATCAATATAGTTATAGATCCGATCTGATGTTCTTTTCTACATGTACATCTTCTCATTTCTCATATTTACAAGTTTCTTATAGTCTTGTCTACATGTACATCTTCTGATTTCTCATTACAAGTTTAAGTTACGACCACGGTTAATAGTGTTAATTTACGCAGCAGTATTTTGCTTTAGTTGTCTTGCCTATAATAATCAACGTTGTTCTAAGTAAACAATCTAAAGAAGTCACAAGTGAAATAAAGTATAAAGAAATTCAGAAAGTTTCTATTTCCCCGCCAGCCACCAGATCCGACCTAAACCCGGTAACCGGCTAATGAATCAGCCAAATCAAAAAAATCTCAGACATGTCTCTGCACCTTCCAAAGTTGTTCCCAAAAACTCAGTTTGTACATCCCAACTCCCCGAGAAGCATCATGGACAAATATAGATCAAACGCTGCATGTCTTATTGTTGTTTCTTTTCTGTGTATTTACGGTTTGGGCACGAGGGGTCGGTGTATGCAGACCTACACGAGAGCACAAGGGAATGCTATGGCACTAAGATTTGCCTAAGTAGAAAGAGAGAGAGAGAGAGAGAGAGAGAGAGATAAAGAGAGAGATAAAAGAAGGATTTATGCTATTTGGTCAACCTTCGACACCCAGAAACAGATTAATCAGATTATACAGTGTTAACTGTCTGGCGTCAAACTGTTGAGTACGGATTCGTAACATGTGCACTGTGGCCGAAAACACGGTGCCAAACGAGTTCAGCTACAGCTCAGCACCACAAAAAAGAAACATGACATTCAAAAAAAGTGATCTTCTGTAGTACTTTCTGTATATTATCTTGCAACGAAGTAGGCAGCAGGTGTGTTGGGAGTGAAAGTGAGAGGGAGAGAGGGAGGGGGCTCACGGTAAGGTCAGAAAATGTACCTGGGCATCGCGCCCAGCTGTAAAACCAACAACAGTCACAACTCTCAATATAGCTACGACAGAGCAAGCCAAAAAAAACCTAAACACACAAGAGAAATACTGTATACAATTAAGTATATGCATAAAAATAACACCAGAATGTATGTCTTGCATGCATGTCTTGCATACATGTCTTGCAGTATGTCTTGTATGTATGTATGTAGTGAGTGTGTGTGTGTGTGTGTGTGTTGCAGTATGTCTTGTATGTATGTATTTAGTGAGAGAGAGAGAGAGAGAGTGTGTGTGTGTGTGTGTTTGTTTTTGTGTCTGTGTGTGCGTGAGTGTGTGTTTGTGTTTGTGTGTGTATGTAAGTATGTATGCATTATGTGTGTATGTCTATTATGCATGTATGTTATGTATGTACACATGTATGTATGTATTTTGTGTCTGTATGCGTGTACGGGCGAGGGTGTGCGTGTGTGTATGTCTTTGTGTATGTCTGTGTATGTGTGTGTAGCACGTGTGTGCATGTGTGTTTGTGTGTTTGTGTGTTGGTGTTCGTATCATGGTGTGTGTGCGTATGCGGGCGCGCGCGTTTGTGTGTTTGTGTGTGTGTGTGTGTTTGTGTTTGAGTTTGCGTATGTTTGTATGTATGTATTATGTGTGTTGGTGTGTATGTGTGCGTGAGCGTGAGTGTGTGCGTGTGTGATGGTGTGTTTCCTCGTGTTTGTCTTTGTGTGTATGTATGTATGTATGTATTATGTGTGTGTTTGGCGTGTTTGTGTTCATGTATTTGAATGTATGTACGTGTTATGTGCCTGTGTGTGTGTGTGTGTGTGTGTGTGTGTGGGTGGGTAGGTGGGTGTGGGCGTGCGTTGGTGTGTTGGTGTTTGTATCAACGCTCCAAGTAGTTTACATTTTCCTTTGGTAGGTTGCAAGGTGCCAGACCAGTGCCCACCAGGGATCCCAGCAACCCCAACGAGCATTCGTTTGGCTCCGTGTTTTCGGTCACGGGGGATGAGAAAGAAATCGAGAGAGAGAGAGAGAGAGAGAGAGAGAGAGAGAGAGAGAGAGAGTAAACAGCTGCGGAGACTGTGTGGGCATGTGTGTGTGTTGTGTTGGTATTTGTTTGCATGTGTAAGTATGTACTATTATGTGTCAGTCTGTGTGTGTGTGACTTGTGTGTGTGTGTGTGTGTGTGTTGGTATTTGTGTGCATGTGTACGTATGTACCATTATGTGTGTCAGTCTGTGTGTATGTGTATACCTATGTAAATATGGAGCTTTAGTAACATATTTTACTATTGCGAAGTGAAATCTATACGTTTGAGAAATCAAAAGCGAAATTAGAAGCACAGGAGAGAGAGCCATACTCAAGACACTAACGCTTTTTCCTCTTTCAAAACACTGCTAAACACATATCTGCTCACAACTAATGTACGTTCATATTTACACCATATTCAATATAGTAATAGGTCCGATCTCGTATTCTACGTACTATGTACATCTGATTTCTCATTACAAGTTTCTGAATTTCTGATTTCTTATATTTCACCGCGACTTAGTCAGACTTGTTTACTTAGAACAAGCTTGATTGCTCTAGGCAAGAACAACTAAAACAAAATACTTCTCTATTAGTATTAAACTTGTAATGAGAAATCAGAAGATCCACATGTAGACAAGATTATAAGAAGCAGGTTTTTTGCTTCCTGAGGGAAGAAATTTTCCCCGCCCGCCAGCGAGGCCAGCCAGGCCAGCCACCAGGTCTGACCTTGAGCACCCGGATAATCAGCCAAAAATTGCCCAAAATTTTTTTTCCATTCACCTTTCTGCACCTTTCCAGAAGTATTTATCGTATTGTTGCTTTGTAGGCCTCGTCTAAGTGCCAGACATAGTGCCCACAAGAGTCACTAGGATTCTTCTTCCACCCCAAAGTTCTCGCCAACACTCATCATATACATACAAAAGAAATACTGTATGGAATTAAGTATAGACATAACATAACAATAACACCAGAATGTACGTCTTGCATGTATGTCTTGTATATATGTATGTAGTGCGTGAGTGTATATCTGTGTATTTGGTGTTTGTGTCTGTGTGTGCGTGAGTGTGTGTTTGTGTTTGTGTTTGTGTGTATGTATGTATGTACATACATATGTCATATGCATGTATGTGTTCATACCTGTATGTTATGTATGTCATGTATGTACATATGTATGTAGTTTGTGTGTATATGTCTGTGTGGGGGCGAGGGTGTGCGTCTATGTGTGTGTGTGTGTGTGTGTGTGTGTGTATGTGTGTGTTGATCTTTGTGTGTGTGTGTGTGTGTGTATGTAAGCATGGATGTATGCATGTATGTATGTGTATGTCTATGTGTGTGTGTGTGTGTGTGTGTGCGGGCGCGAGTGTGTGTGTGTTTGTGTGTGTTTATGTGTGCATGTATGTATTATGTTTGCATGCATGTATTCTGTGTGTATGTTTGTATGTGTGTGAGTCTGTGTGTGAGCGTGAGTGTGTGCATGTGCGTTTGGTATGTTTCTTTGTGTTTGTCTGTGTGTGTGTATGTGTATATGCATTATGTGTGTGTTCGTGTGTTTGTGTTTATTAAGTATTTGTATGCACGTATTATGTACCTATGTGTGTGTGTGTGTGTGTGTGTGCGTGGGCGTGTGTTGGTGTGTTGGTGTTTGTATTAACGCTCCAAATAGTTTCGCACGTCCTTTGGTAGGCTTTTGCAAGGGCCAGGGTAAATTTTTTTTTGTTCTATCGCGCGCTTCCTGCTTGCAGTTTTTGCATAACCCCTGCAACCCGTGCAGCAATCCTTGCAAAATCAGAAACCAGACATTCGGAACTTTTTTTTTTTTTTTTTTTTTTTTTTTTTTTTTTTTTTTCTTTTCCGGACGGATGGACCGGGGGGGGGCCGGAGGCAGGGAGGGGGGAAGGGGGAGAGGGGGGGGGGGGGGGGGGGGGGGGGGGAGAGGGAGGGAGCAGGGAATTTTTTTTTCTCTCGCGCGCTCCTTTCCCCCTCCCTCTCGCCTGTCAGTCCGGAAAGAAAAAACCAATTTCTGACTTTCTGATTTCTGATTAAAAGGTTGCAGGGGAGCTACAGAAGAAAGTGCTGCCGGATTTGCTTTTTTTTTTTTCGTTTTGTCGCACCTTCCTGCTGGAGCTTGTCCTAAGGCTCCTTGTCTTTGCTATTACTACTCTACATGTTTCCATCTTCTTGGCAGTGCTTTCTCTTTCCTCCTTGCTTCTTCCTTCTTCGATTCCTTCCTCTGCCTTCCTCTTTCTTCCTCCTTCCTCCTCCTTCCTTCTTCCTTCCTGCTTCCTCCCTCCTTCTTCCTCCCTCCTCCCTCCGCAGCGGTTTACTCTCTATCATCCCCCGTTGACCGAAGACACGGAGCCAAATGAATGATTGTCGGGGTTGCTGGGATCCCTTGTGGGCAATACTACTAGTCTGGCACTCCCTCTCACGCCCCCCTTTCCCGTCCGGAAAAAAAGAAAAAAAAAAAGGAGAGTTCCGAATTTCTGATTTCTGATTTGGCAAGGACATGCTGCACGGGCTGCAGGGAGGTTGCTACAGCTGCAAGGGGGAAGCGCGCGAAAGAACGAATAATTTTTTTTCTTAGCATAGTGCTGTAGCACAACCCCTGCAACCCGTGCTACAGCAGCACGTGATTTGCAAAATCAGAAATCAGAAATGCGGAATTTTTTTCCCGCGCGGAAGGGAGTGGGGCAACGCGCGCGACCATGAAGAAACAATTTCTTTTGTCCCCTGCCCCCTCCCTCCGCCCCGCCCTCCCCCTCCCTTCCGCCGTCCGTCCGAAAGAAAAAAAACGGAGTTCCGAATTTCTGATTTCTGCGAGTACGTGAGTGAGCAAGTGAGCGAGTAAGTGAGTGAGTGAGCAAGTGAGTGAGTGAGTGAATGAGTGAATGAGTTAGTGAGTGAGTTAATGAGTCAGCAAGTGAGTGAGTGAGCGAGTGAGTGAATGTGTGAGTGAGTGAACGAGTGAGTGAGCAGGTGAGTGAGTAGGTGAGCGAGTGAGTGAGCGAGTAGGTGAGCGAGTAGGTGAGCGAGTGAGTAAGCGGCCTCTGGCTGTTTAGCTAGGTTGGCGGACGGCGAGAGTGTTGGACAAGGGATTGGCGAGAGGGAGCGTGTACGAGGCGGAGGGTTCGGGGGGAGAGCGAAAAAGATTTCTGGCGAGGGGGATCGCGGCTGTAGCGCCCCCTGCAATTCGTGCTACAGCAGCATGTTGCTTGCAAATGAGAAGCCAGAAATCCGGAAATCGGTTTTTTTCACTGCCTGATGGACGGGCGGGAGGGGGTGAGTTCCGAATTTCTGATTTCTGATTTTGCAAGACATGCTGCCCGGGTTGCAGGGGGTGTACTACAGCTGCAAGAAGGAAGCGCGCGAGAACAAAAAAAGTTTTCACCCCTCTCCCCCCTTTCCGCGCCGTCCGTCCGAGGAAAAGAAGAAGAAAAAAAAAGGTCCGAATTTTCAAAGACATGCTGCACGGGCTGCAGAGGGTGTACTACAGCTGCAAGGGGGAGCGCAAGCGAGCAGAATTTTTTCCTTAACATGGTGCTGTAGCACACCCCTGCAACCCGTGCTACAGCAGCACGTTTGTTTGCATTATCAAAAAACAGAATTTCGGAAACAGTTGTTTTTTCCCGCGCGAAAGGGAGGGGGCAACAGGCGCGAGAATGAAGAAACAAGGTTTTTCGGTCCCCTGCCCCTCCCTCCGCCCCACCCCCCCCCCCCCCCTCCCCTTCCGCCGTATGTCCAAAAAAAGTAGAAAAAACAAAACAGAGTTCCGAATTTCCTACTTCTGCGAGTACGAGTGAGCAAGTGAGTGAATAAGTGAGTAAGTGAGCAAGTGAGTGGGTGAGTTGGTAAGAGAGCAAGTGAGTGAGCAAATGCGTGAATGAGTGACTGAGCAAGTGAGTGAGCAAGTGAGTGAGCAAGTGAGTGAGCAAGTGAGTGAGTAGGTGCGCGCGAGTGAGTGAGCGGCAGGGGGGCACCACAGCCCCCTCTGACAGTTAAGCTAGGATGGTTTTTGTCTGGCGGGCGGCGAGAGTGTTGGACGAGGGATGGGCGGGAAGGAGCGTGTACGAGGCGGAGGGGTGGAGGCAGAGCGAAAAAGATTTTTGGCGAGGGGGCTCGCGGCTGTAGCACCCCTACAACTCGTGCTACAGCAGCATGTTGTTTGCAACGTAAGAAAATAGAAACTCGGAAATCGGTTTGTTTCCCCCGCTTGATAGACGGGCGGGAGGGAGGGGAAAGGGGGAGGCTCAGGAACCTGCTAAAATCCATGAAAAAAATGCCCCCCTTCTCCATCCTTCTCGCCCCCCTTCTCCGTCCTCGCCCCCCCCCCCCGTCCGTCTGTCAGAGAAAAAGAAAGAAAAAAACAGTTAGAACTTCTGATTTCTGATTTGGCCAAGACATGCTGCATGGGTTGCAGGGGGTACGCTAGAGCTGCAAAAAGAAGGCGCGCAAGAGAACAAAAAATTCTTTCGCCTGCCCCTTCCCTCCCGTCCTTCCGCCCGTCCGTCCGAAAACAAAGAAGAAAAAAAACAGAGTTCCGAATTTCTGATTTCTGATTTGGCAAAGACATGTTGCACGGGCTGCAGGGAGTGTGCTGAAGCTGCAAGGGGGAAGCGCGCGAGAGAGCGAACAATTGCTTCCTTAGCATGGTGCTGTAGCACACCCCTGCAACCCGTGCTACGGCAGCATTTTGTTTGCAAAATCCCAGAAATTTGATTTTTTTTTTTTTTTTTTTTTTTTCCCCTAGACGGACGCGCGGAAGGGAGGGGGGCAAAGCGCGCGAGAATGAATAAACAAAAAAAAATTTGGTCCCCTGCACCCTCCCTTCCCCCCCCCCCCCCCCCCCAACCACCACTCACAGTGAGTGGGTGAGTGAATGCGTGAGTGAGTGAGCAAATATGTGAGCAGATGAGTGAGTGAGCAGGTGAATGAGTGGGTGAGCGAGTGATTGAGCGAGTAGGTGAGCGAGTGATAAGCGGCGGGTGGCACCATACCCCACTCTGGCTGTTAGCTAGGTTAGTTTGTGTCTGGCGCGAGAATGTTGGACGAGGGATGGGCGAGAGGGAGCTTGTACGAGGCGAAGGGGTGGGGGTAGAGCCAAAAAAGATTTCTGGCGAGCGGGCTCGCGGCTCTGCCTGCAACTCGTGCTACAGCAGCATGTTGTTTGCAAAGTTAGAAATTAGAAACTCGGAAATCGGTTCCCCCCCCCACCCCCCGCCTGATGGAGGGCGGGAGAGAGGGGGGAGCGAGCTCGAGAATGAAGCAAATTTTTTACCTATGCCCCCTTCCCGTACGTCCGTCCGGAACCAAAAGAAAAAGCACAGAGTTCCGAATTTTTTATTTCTGATTTTGCAAAGGCATGCTGCACGGGTTGCAGCAAGAAGGAAGCGCGCAAAAAGAACAAAACAAGTTTCCCTTGCCCCTTCCTTTTCCCCCCGCCACCCCCGCCCCCCTCCCCCCCCCCCCCCCCCCCCCTTCCGCCCCTCCGTCAGGAAAAAAAGAAACAGAGTTCCAACTTGCTGATTCTGATTTGGCAAAGACACGCTGCACGGGCTGCAGGGGTTGTGCTACAGCTGCGAGGGGGAAGCGCGCGAGAGCGAAAATTTTTCCTAATTTGGAAATAGTTTTTTTTTTTCGCGCAGAAGGGAGGGTGCCAACGCGCGCGAGAAGGAAGAAACAAAATGTTTTTTCCCCTGCCCCCTGTGTGTGTGTGTGTGTGTGTGTGAATGTAAGTATGTATGTATGTGTGTGTGTGTATGTGTGTGTATGTGTGTGTGTATGTGTGTGCGGGCGCGAGTGCCCCCCCCCCCCCCCCCCTTCCTCCCGTCCGCCTGCAAAAACAGAAGAAAACAGAGTTCTGACTTTACTGCGAGTAAGTGAGCAAGTGAGGAAGTGAGCAAAAGTGAGTAAGTGAGTGAATAAGTGAATGAGTGGTTGAGTGAGTGAATAAGTGATTTAAGTAAGTGAGCAAGTGAGCGAATGCAGGAGTGAGTGAAGGAGTGAGCGAGTGAGTGAGTGAGTAGGTGAGAGCAAGTGAGTGAGCGAGTAGGTGAGTGGGCGGTGAGTGAGCGAGTGAGCGAGTGAGTGAGCGCGGAGTGACACTGCAGCACTCTCTGGCGAGTACTGTTTGCTATATTGGTTTTTGAACGGCCGGGCAGGGAGAGTGTTGGACGAGGGATGGCGAGAGGAAGGGTGAACGAGGCGGAGTGGGGGGGGGGGGGGGGGGGGGACGCGCGAGAGAACATAAAAAAATTCCCATGCACCCTTCATCCAGCCTGTCCGTCCGTCCCTCTGACAAAGAGAATAAAGAAAAAACAATTCGGAATGTCTGATTTCTGATTTTGCAAATGGTTGCAGGAGGTTCTGAATGATGGATTTCTGATTGTCGCCAGATATGCTGGACGCGCTGCGGGCGGCGTGCTACAGCTGCAAGGGGGTAAGCACGCCGCGAGAAAACGAACAATGAAGTTTTTTTCCTATTACTGGGTACATTCAAGTGTCAAACTCAGTCATAGAATTTGAGTTAAGGGCAAGATTTCAGATTAGCGGCCAGATTTCAGATTAGTAGTCAGAATTCAAATTAGTTTAATTTGACTGCTATATCCGTCCGCAAAATCTGCATAATTTTGCGAAATCTTAACGTTAAGTTGAACTAATTTGACTCGGAATTCTGACCACTAATCTAAAATCTGACCGCTAATATGAAATCTGACCCTTAAATCAAAGTCGATGATTGAGTTTGACGCTTGAATGTACTTAGTAATATCTTAGTGTGCTGTAGCACACCACTGCAATCAGTGCTATTGATACATCAGCATTTTCTGTAAAATCAGAAACCAGAAATTCAGAAATATTA